>BGZK01000715.1:0-306667 GCA_005406025.1 Eumeta japonica
ATTTCCTGGGATTTTCGTATTGTTGTACTAAACGTATGTAACAACGTGCATATTTTACTTCAGCCTACAGTTAGATTCATTATTAAAATGTCGTGCAGCTGCAAAAAAAAAATTAAATTAAACTTTTGCAAATATATTGATATAAAATGAAAAGAAATAAATAAATTACCTTATAGTTATTTCTTTTATTCACTGTACTGAGTGTTTTCTGGAAAGGTTTCTAAACCGAATGTAATGTTTCATTTTCATTTTAAATCGTATTTCCTTGCGTGTCCTTGTTCATTTATTGTCACTTATTTTTTATTAGCTTATAGGATAAGTGACATTATTCTTAATTCGGTTTAAGCTGTAATACATTATTCTTAATCTGGCAGTATTTCTGTGAAGTGCATCTATTGCAAAATTTCATCTACTTTCGAAAGATAACGTCGAGAATGTCAAAATTAATAGTAAATAAAATTAACCAAAGACCAATACACAATATAGCTATCATAATTATATAAAATATACAATGATACCATAAAGTCTAGAGTTAATAGCGCCAGAAACAAAAACAGGTACATCACTGGTTGACTGATTCTATCTTTGATTAGGAACACAACCTCACCATATCGTTACAGATGAGACAGTAGTAGTAAGAGTGCTTAATAATGTTTATTTTTCTCTCTTTCATGTTCACACTCTATCTGCCTTCGTCTATGATCGTAACGAAGAAGTTTAAATTAGATAACTACTGTATTTATCAAAATGAGATTTTTGGTGTAGTGTTCGCTTGTCATAAGTAAATATTATTCTATTCTTATTAGAAATATTCTGGACTAAAATCTGGTATTAGTACATTTTAAATACATACATTTTTACGCACTTATATTCATAACCGTGTACTTTTTGGAAGATTTTGGTTTAATTAATTAAAACTGAAATTTGTTTAGATAAAAAGTGTGCCCTGTGTTTTTAATTCACAAGACCTAATCTTAATATTTTATTTTAAAAGTTGTGGCAGCCTTTAACCCCAGTCAGCTTATATAGCGATACCTACGTGGAGGCGGCGTCATGTGTTGAATGCCAAAAGAATGAAACTAAATGAATGTACTGTAAGCCTTGGAAAAAATGTAGGATGCAAACTGTATCGATTGTCCTTTTTATGTTCAAATGTGACTTATATAATCGACACGGAAGTGTAAAGTATTAGAGACCCAGAAGCGAGTAACGGTCAATTTGACAAATCGTGCTTCCGCGTAGTGATATTTGTTTATTAAACAAAGATTACTTGTATGTTTTTGCAACGTAGTAAAAAAAAGTTACTACGTTTAAAACAAAGTCGCAATATTATTTCATCTGATTATTATTTTTTCGGAATATAGGTCGTTAATTACTGTTTACTAAGTGCTAAGTGCACTAAAAATTACAACCGATCACTACTCGAGCATTCGCGTAATTCGCCCAAACGTAGTGGATGTGGTCTGTGGTGCTGAGGTATTTTCGGAAATTGGTTCGTTTGGGCGGCCGGCTGTCATCAGATCTGCGACTGAGACGGTCTGTGATAAGCCTTTGAAAACAACTTGTGCATGCGACAAAACAAGCAGTGTGATGATTGTGTAACTATTTCAAAAAGATTGGTGGGTAATTACTTCAAAATGACTCTGTTCCAAGCCAAAATTCGTGTTTCGGTTATGTATTTGTTTTAGATTGCGCTCCAGCAAAACTGATAAATAGAAATATGCTTGAAGTGCAATCGCATAAAAGCTAGAAGACGTACGCGCCGAATCCGGCTCATAATACTACTAAAATTGGTTCGAAAACGAAGTATCGGCCCTAATGTCACTATTATATTTTGCATGTCAACAAAAATGCAACAGAAATGATTACAAAGTAATAACAAATCCGTGTTCGGTAAACGGTATGAAAGCGGGAGTCAGCTGGGCGCTCTCCCACGACGCCTCGAAGGGATCCCGGTCAAAAATGTGCGCCGAATAGGAATTAAAATGTACTTCACCGTCTAAAGGTATCGAGACGGCGACTGACTTGAAGGGATTGAACCGGCGGAATTATGCACTCGCTTGCTGTTGATCTTGTTTTCCTTATCCTATACTATTAAACGAAAAATTTTTACACATATACATATTTAAAACAAAAAAAATCTACATCGGATTTTTTTCACATTCATATCTTTCAGGTGTTTGATAAACTTTTCAATGTTTGAGAAACTCAACCTAGAATTACTCGTCATCTTTGGGATGTACCATACAACGACATCCACTTCTAGTAAGCCCTGAATTTGCTATGACAATACACAAATCTCAAGGTCAAATTTTCGAATGAACTTAAAATCATCAGTTTCTATACATGGCATGTTGTATGTAGCATTTTAGAGGGTAAAGTGACGATTTACATTAAAAATAATCCTCCTAAATAAAAATCCTCGACATGGCTGCAATATAGTATGGAAGAAGCGATTAGGTTAAAACCCAATTTAAATACATTGTAGTCTAACTTCAGAAACTTATAACTAACTAGCTGTCCCGGCAGACGTCGCCCTGCCCGGAAAAGCTTTAAGCGATATGTCGACAGCAGCGCCACCTACCGGGTCCAATTGTATTTTGAAATCGTCGAGAGACCCATTGGAATATACACAAAAAATTTCATCCCAATCGGCCTAGCCGTTTGACATACCGACAACAGCGCCATCTATCAGGTCCATTTGTGAATCTAAACCATCCTCGAATCCACTTGAACACACACACAAAAAAATCCATTCAAATCGGTTGAGCCGTTTAGGAGGAGTTCACTGTCAACACACGTACAGAAGAATTATATATATAATGATGATAGGTAAACTGTAAAGTAACAATCGTAATATAGAAGAACACAATCGTAATATAGAAGACTGTTTAAAATAAAATGTCGATGTAAGTGCATTCATGATCTGTTTATTTATTCATATGCACGTAGGATTGTAAATTTTTTGTATACAATACGACTTTACAAAAATAATTCCGAACAAAACTCGGACACTGAGGTACTATTAAAATGATATTACGTTTAGTACCTGCTTATATACAAAAACAGCGTTTTCGTTATGTCATTGCAGACAAAATTCCCGAAAAAGAAGAAAATCTTATTTTACTTTTTAATCCTACATGTATTGCCTGATATATAAAAACTCTACGAAGGAATCCAAACAGAATCTGCTTATCAAAACGGGCTCATACGTGTAAGCTGCCTTTACTTCACAGGTCGACAGGGTCTACACGTGTCAAATATTTTGTAGTAATGTTATATACATGCAGATAGTAGAAATTTTTATAACGTGGAAATCGGTCAAGTAAATGTTCACATCTTTCTCAAAAAAAATCGTCAATCTGGCGCCATATTACTGTTTAGGAGGTAGTTAAACGATTCAGATGGATCGCCTACTTTTTAAAAAATTGTTTAATTAGACTCAACATAGGTAGACGAATTATAACTAGTAGTATAACTATATATACACTATCTCTAGTGCAAGTACTATTTCCTAGCTGAACTGTCTCTTTTGGCGTTTGGATACGGACAACCTCATCGAGAGGACGTGCCGGGGGCCTTTATAGATGGTGACAGCGGGGGACGAGGTAATTTGTTTGTCGCGTGGCCATGGACGATTCTCAGGAACTGCGGATGCGAAGCAGACAGTGTCTCTGCCCCTCATAATATATTTGTTGTGCTTCTAAGTGTATATTCTAAGGGTTAAGGGGCACATAACTAGGTGCGAAGTTAATTTTTTTTCGTTCGATAATTTTTTAAGCAGTCGTGAGTAACTTTATACATATATATTAGGTCAGGGAAAAGGTTTTTCGTCTTTTGTAAATAAAAAGTTGCAGTAAAATCTCTTTGGTTGTTCTGTTTGTATCTGGCTAGTTTTGATTCCATTAAATAGACGACGTCTTAAAAAGATTGACTAGATAACAGTTTTTCCCCATTTAAAAAAGCTGAATATGCAAAAAAACATAAAGAAATCAAACCAATTTTGGAAAGATTCATCACTGGTGATGAAAAATGGATTACCTACGACAAGAACGTGCGAAAAAGGTCTTGGTAAAATGACAAGCAAGCTCTACATACTATAGTAAAACCCGAATTAACTCGCAATAATTTGATGCTAATATGTATGGTGGGGTTGGAAGGGCATCATTCACTATGAGCTTTTACCGCCAAGCAAAACCATCAATTCGGATCTCTACTGCCAACAGCTGATGAGATTCGAGAAAGAAATAAATCAAAAGCGGCCGGAATCGATCAGCAGAAATGATATGGTTTTTTCGCCGTGATAAAGCCATACCACACATATTTTTAGCCACTCAGCAAATATTGAAAGAGTTTGGTTAGGAAATGTCAATGCATCCACCATATAGTCCTGACCTTCCTTCAGGCACCTTCAGATTTTCACCTGTTTTGGTTTCTTGAATTTTTTTTAGGTTGTTAATGTTAGGTCCTGTTTTGATATTAGGTTAACATTAAGACAGGACTGTCAAAAATACGTGTCGCAGTTTTTTGATCAAAAGTCCAAAAATTTCTTCAGCAATGGAATTATGTCCCAAAATGGCAACAAGTCGTTGAACAAAATGGCATATATAGACTTAATATATATATATAAATATATATTATAATTAAATTTAAATAAAATATAATGAGTACTTGTCTTGAATTTGTATATAGAATAAAAAAAAATTTCCCCGACACTATATATAGTTATTTACTTCAAAAACAGATGAGGGATAAAAGCCATGAAATGTAAAGAGAATTTTTTTTATTGTTTTTTACTCTATATTTATTACGATTTAGAGAACAATTTCAACATCAGATAAATATGCAAAAGACGAATTGGTGGATTACTTACAACGACAAGGATATAAAATCAAGAAATATCTGTATATTGACTACACATTTCTCTACTTAATCAAGAAAAAATGCACTAAACTGAATTTAAATCACGTTTTTATACGATTGTTGAAGTTCTTTTATTTGTATAAAGTAGTATGGTGTTAATGGAGAATCACTTAAAAGAATGTTTTTTCATGAAATCTTTGTAACAAAATAATTCTTTGCTCCGAACGAAGAAAAAAAGGTATGCTCAGCTCTTGCGGCGCCTATGAAGCGAATAATTTATTTGAAATGAAATGGAATAAGCACGATGAAAGGGGAAAAAGGCGAGGACAAATAATGGAACTTACAAAATAAAGCGAATACACGTACTTATAGTAAAAGCATTGTATAACACCATTTCAATTCCAACTTGAATTATATTCTAACAAATCAAACAAAACTACCTGTCAGTTGGGATTGAATAGTACATTTAATGTAACTTTTAAAAAGAACAGAACGATCGCAGTACTGACATATATGATTTTTGCAACGGATAATACAGTTTTTTGTAACTTGGAAATTGTGTATTTAATTATGAAATAAGTAATTTGTTTTACGTATTATTACAAAAATAAGTATTATTTTAGATTATTATTTATTTTAGAAATGCTTCTGTACTCAAACAAAAGACCTTCATTCAAATGTTTTACGCTTGTTCAACATAAAACCTCGAATAAAGAAGTTTTCTCAAATCTAAAATGTTTGCCTGGCGTTGGCCTCTTTCAGCTGTCTGGCTTTCGTCTACATGAAATATGAAGATGTACGTAATATCGTCAATGAAAATGCAATACAGACATTGAATACACAACGAAGAAGGACGCTTACCCCGTGCCGTGTTCTGGGTACAAACTCACACGGGGCCCCGCGCCATTTCTTTTTAATCAGCTATCACCGCGACAGAATTATTCGTGTCGTGGATACACGTAATTTTTTGCCCTGAAGTTGCATTACAAACAGACCTATCGCCTCCCATCTGGCGAGGAGGACGCGGGTAAAGAAAATGCCTAACAATGAATAAATGTAAATTATAAATATTTATAAATTCAAATTTTATACATACACACACATATATATATATATATATTTATTTCATATGTCTTAAACAACTCTTAAGATACGTCACAATTCTTCAAGAATTTACATTTTACTACTTAGTTTTACCAATTTGCCTCTTTACCACACGTTTAGAAGGCAGTTTTCGGTATAATGTATGTTGAAAAAATATATATAAAATGATAATAATCACTTACATGCATATCCACATAACAGATGGTCAATTATGGTAACATAAAATGATATCAGTGAGTCAACTTTGACGTTTAATTCCCGAATATGTTAGCTAAAGTAGATTTGATATAATAATGATGTTACAATAATATGCAATATGGTACTCTTTTTGAAATTTTAAACCATATATTTTTGATACTTAGTATAAGTATTGCGTTCACATTATATTGTACTAAATTTTACGAATGTGGGCCGTTTTCTAATATATACGGATTTGAGTCGTTGGTCTATAGATTATTATTTTATTCAGTCAACGTGACATGAAAATCATCTATGTAAGATCACAATTCTCCTTTAAAAGTGATGACATATTTCTTTTGAGTTTAAGATTGGCCATAAATAACGCAACTGATGACCTGAATAATAAAACGGAAACAAAATGAAATCACCTCCAATAATTGTTAGACATTCGCAATATATATATTAAATAAGTAGTTTATGTGCACTAAGTAGAATTTAAAAGCTACGCCTTACTTTGATTTATTACGAACGAATAACTGAAAATTAAAAATTATTATTCAGAGAAATCCAGTTATCGTTTTAAAACAATTTTTGTTTACTTTTAAGAATGTATAATTAAAATTAACGTAGCACAAAACAGATGAGAGGTTTCTTTCAAATAATTGATACAATTCTCAACAATTTTTCGGAGGATTGGATTTAAATTCTAATTTCTTGTTAATAATTCAATATGAGCGTTTTTTAAATTATTATGAATAATCTAAATTATGTATTTTTTTCAATTTTCAATAAAATATATTTACCACATCCCTTAAAATTATTATTTTCAAAAAGAAATAATAGCAAACAGTTGTATCATAAACAGCAAAATAAAAAAATATTGAAACTGTGTAGTAAATTTGATAATGTGGTCATTTTGCTATATTTCTTTCATTACTGTTATGAGAGAAGTATTTTGCTTACCTGCAATAAAATTAATTGACCAACAAACGCAGAAACCTGGACAATAGGAAGAGATACAAAATAAAAATAAACCGTCCATGAATAAAGTTGAACAAAGTTCATAAGTAATTCAATCCGACATTTAAATGTTATCGAGCAACGTGGCGGAACAACGTCATTGCTTCAACGAACGGGAAATACAAAAGAAGTGTCACATAGATACACGTTCAAGGAAGTATCAATAACTTAGTTGTCTATTAGCCGACGAGCCCGAGGACCGTTGCGTACATTGTCGTAGTATTTTCCCGAATGATTTATTTTCCCGGCACGTATAGGCGGTGGCAGATAAATCTCGGGTTTTTCCCGGGAGCGCCTCGCGCTCGTGATTGCGCGGGGCGGCGCGCGTGGGCGGGCTCAACAGGTGCCTCATTCTCGAACCGACGTAGGGAGGGGATGTCCCCGTTCGCATCTTCATTTAGAGGCTGTGGGTGTATTCAAATGGGTTAGGTCTAGTATGCTTTCTTTGTCTATGGTGATTCAGCATAGTGTTTTATATTCTGACCGCTGTTAGTTAAAAGCTGTAGGAGTGATCTCTTGCATGGACTCTTCTCTTGTGATCGGTCCTCATGTAACATACGTGTAATAATAATAGCAAACGTTCAATTAATACTGAAATTATGATTATTTGACTAATTTAAAGATTTTCATGCGGCTTGGTACTTTTATCTCAGCTCGTTAAGATCGGAGTTTGATTGTAATTATTTTATTGGTCTGCTGTGAAGTTTCAGGTATTGCTACCAATTGATGTTGTGTTGTCTTTATTTTTTGAAGTTCATTTCTTAAAAATTTATTTTTAAGGAATTTCGTATAAAGCCGTCGGTACGATATTTTTATGAGAAGTGAAATTAATATGAGCGTCAACTCAAAAGCGTTATATTTTTCGAGTTTACTTTTTATGAATCGATTTTTTAATATATAATTGTATGGTAGCGTAGCCGAGCGGTCTAAGGCTACGATGATGGTTTAAGGTAATAGCTTCTATGGAGGCGTAGGTTTTCGCATCTCAGCGCTGTCAGATTATTTTTTCGTTTAACTTTATAAAATTGTTTTTAATAATTTATAATATCATTATCACCGAAAAGAGGAATGATTATATCATATAATGGTATCTAATATAGTATTTGAATACCACCAATTTATTTGATAAGACGTAATTAAAATTCTAAAGTCTGTTTTTTACATCTATTAATGTTGATATTTAATTTTATTATTACCAATAATGACAACAATAAATAGGAATATAAAAAATACGTACGTGTTTTCAATACTATAATGGATGCGTTTATTTACCCTCTACAACAATTTTAAAAAGAAGTGGTTCATAAATTTACCTTCTGCATAAGTATGCGTAAGGTGTTGTTATTTAAAATACTTGGAAGGTGTTCTTTGGAAAAATAAATATATTACATCTTTAACTTCCTGCTAAAACAATGAAAATTTTTCAAAAATCAAGAAGTTATTGGTTTTACCCTGTTTTTCAAACGACGAGTTTTCATCAGATCTCGACGTTTTGAGGTCACACGAAGCCACCCTGAACAATTTTTCGATGGTGTATGAATGTTTGTGTATGTGACTGCGTGCGTGCGTGTGCGCTTACGTACGTGTGCGATTGTGTTTGCGCGGCGCATGCATGTATACGTGCTTGTGCGCGCGTGCGTGTGCGTGTGTACGTGTGCACGCATGCGCCTGTGCGTTTGCATGCGCGTGCGTGAGCGTCAAAAAACGACATCGATCGCTGCCGGGCCGGTCAAAATCGGTTGGTTCGTTCGTGAGATATCGTTAATTCAAAATTTTGAAAAAATAATCATTTTTTTTTAAATTACTCCGAAAGTATATGGCAGGCCATTTGAAGATAGCAGAAAATTGCAGAAATGGCCTTTAGGGTCAACCCTTTAACTAATTTATTTATTAAATTGTAAGTAATTTTAATAGTTTTTACTAACATATTTATTTACAATATATATTCACACCTATTTCCCAGAAGTATAGACACCGTCCCACATGGTACTGTTTTTTGTAAATATGTCTTTTCATTATCATGCATCAATAGCTTAATACGAGCTCGTCGATTTCGGATTTTTAAAATTAGGCCATTCTTTAATATACCTCATATTCGGCCTACATAAAGTTTTGGAGGGCGCCTCTTGCCACCTTTCCGTCACAGAATTCACTATATAGAATTGTTTTATCAGTATTTCTTCATACATTCTTTTCAGATGGATAAATCACCGCACACATCTTTTTCTACTCTAGTCAACAAGACTTTTAAACTACACCGTTTTCCTAGTTTACTATTCTTTATCTGTCAATTTGTATTACTTTTTCATAAACTATTGTGTGGAAAACCAAAGATGACACGCAATCCTACAAAGCAAAGTAATATTGTATGTTATTATAATCAGCTATTATTGAGAATTTCGAAGTTTACATTTACTATTACTATGCTAAATATATTGAATTTCAATAGTTCCTATCATCGTCAACCCTATAAAAAGTCGCCGTAGATAATTCTGTGTAGATCAAATTGGTGGTATTCTAAGAAAAGGCCAATTTTTAAGCACACGAAGCCGACGAGCTTACACAAAAAGATTGATGCGAAAATCGATGCGATGGGGAAATCTAAAGGCTGTGCCTACCCTTCTGGGAAACAGGCGTGAGTCAAAACTGTACTAATCCAGTAGTACATAGATTAAAGTCAAGAAAAAAAAAAACTAATGAACAAGTACTACTACGGAATCAATTCAAGTATGTGCTCAACGCGCATACCCAGAAGCTCTTTTAAAAATTATCAACTTAAGAAATGTAATGAAACTTTATTCGTTATCTAAGGAGCAAAATTTGAGAGAAAATAAACGATACGGTGACGTCATCTTGGAAACATTTGAAGCAACAGGTGACACAGCTCGGTACGGATAAGCGCCGAGCTTTCGCGTTCCACTTCAGAGAGTTGGAGACCGCTTTGTACGGCTACCCGCAATCCATTAACGTGAATACACTTTTACTGCACGACTGTATTTATGTACATCAAAGCCAACCGTTCGCTATACTACAATGTTATAGGATATGATCGGAATATTAATGGCAGCTTATTTTTAGTGACGCACAAAACATCAAACAGCCTATCATAGTTTTAAAATATTTGTTTGATTTCGCTTACTCGAAAAATCGAACCTCCTTTTTTCAGTTCAGAGTTTATATTATGTTGACTTTTTGAGAAATGGCCTTTATGAGCAGTTAATACATTATTTTATCAATATATTATAGCGGATACAAAAGTAGTTCATGTTGAAATTCAGAAGATCAAAAGATTTTTTTACTTCTAGTCAAATAGCCAAAACTGATAGGGACAAGTCGGACTCGTGTAAAAATCATTACTTAATACGATTAATATTAAATGTATTATAGAAAAAGTAGACAATTTTTTTTATATAATTTAAACAGCCGGAGCGGATCGGTGTGATCTATGTGCCGCAGTTCATAGAAAATCGACTTGTACTCTCGAAATGACAGAAAGTCATCAACCGCACATACGAGACCGTTTGCGATGACTTCCAAACTGACTTAGATGCACGTCAATGCAATTTAGTCGGCCGCTATTGTAGAGGCATGAGATAGACTATCGCTGTATCAAAGTGTTGAGATATTTGTACGAGACGGTTACTATGACAATACAAAAGTCGGATGACGCTACTAGGTGGACTGAAGGCCAGTCGAGGGTCGGGCTTCACCGTTAGCTAAATGGGTGACCCAGGACTTTTTATCGTTTATGGTTTATATATAGCAGCTGAAACTTAATCATATTTTATTAAATTCATATTTTCAAAGCTTTGATATAATATTACATGTAAGCGCAATTTATGAAATATAAAACAGTATCAACTCTATTAATATGTATTAAGAAACAATCATAACTTATTTCAAAATTGTTGATATTTTTCCTTTAATTTTCAACAGATTTTTGATAAAGAAGTGTAACTATAGATTTGGTCTATACCCCAAAATACTTATGTTTGTTTTTAACAGTTTCGATGTTAACACTTTTTACACAAAAGACGTTCTTTATTTCAAAAAATAATACTTTAAACAGACATACAAGATTATTGCTGAGCGTTTACATTGCGGCGTGTAGCAACGGAATGTGGTCTTTCAGCCCGTTCTTAAATTTTGGAGTAACTTCTGTAACAGACATTATTGGAACTACCATTGCAAAGCGCGACAGCCAAAGTATTTTTGTAATGGCCAACATTCAGAAGTCATTCATTCGTTTAGTCTGTACGATGTCATTTTTAGGATTCCGTAATTCCAGATGAGAAAAAAAGAAATACGGAATCCTAAAATTTCACAACCAATTTACTCTGAAAATCCCAGACTGATTAAGTTGAAATTTGATATACGTACATTTATATGAGTCTCAACATGGATGTGCAACGTAAATAAATGTATTTTAAATATGAAGGTTACTTTTGAATACTAAAGTTTGCAAACTGTATCATATGACATCAAATAAAAGCGGTTATGGTGAGAGTCTCATATTTTTTTTTATAATTTAAAGTTAGTAGCTAAAGTAATTTAAGAAAATAGATAAAAATTGGTCATTCCTTTTTTATCTCTGAAACTACTGCGCCAAAATTTTTGAAAAAACGTAAATCTATGAAACGACTGATCCTATAGGATATCCCTGAAACTTCTTATTAATTTCGAGCTTAGTGTTAAAAATGAAGAAGCAGTAAATTATTGAGATCATTATATTCAATTTTATTGCTTTTCCAGACCCTCCTGGCTAAAAAATATAGTTTTATTACGTTTTCAGCTCTTAGAATTGAAAATATATGTGTATTAAAAACCGCATTTTTTTTAATTTTCGACTACCAATATATTTGGAACATGTCGTTTGATTTTGATCTGCTTTATGGCATCCGACGCACTTTTTTAAACAGAAAAAGATGACCTGGTACCTAACATCTTTGAAAGACAAAAATTTTTGGAAACACCCTTTTTTTCGAATTTTTCTTTAACCGTATCATTCAAACGAACCAACCGATTTTAAAATAATTTACAGTCATCGATGATTTTTTTTAGAGAAAATACCCGGTTATATTTTACAATTTATCGAAAGAGTAGTGTAAAAAATATTCTAAAAAAACACTTTTTGAAATATTTTTCTGCAATGATATCTCTTGAACAAATTAATCGATTTTTATGCAGTTTGCAGCAGCTAATGCAACTGCTTAAGGAAAAAAGCTGATTATATTTTGATATCAATAGGTACAGTAGCCCAAAAGTTACTCAAAAAAATTTTTACAAAACTTTATTTATGAGATTCCTCAAAATCTGGCTGACGAAACTAGTCCGAAGTTTCATGAAGTCTAAGTTCAGTAAATTCCTTCCGAATTTCATAAATTTCATTTCGATCCGTTAATCCGTTCGAAAGTTACACATAAAAACACACACATTGACGCACATGCGCAACACAAGCATACACCCAACACGCACATATACACACGCACACAATAGTAACTTTCCAATATGATGACAGAAAGATTGAAAAATGTGATAGATATTCAACTTAAAGAAGCCTCTCCACGCGAGTTGAACTTGTACTTTTCGATTTTATCACAGCTTATTTCAACATGTGATATATAATACACTCATGTACTATTTCTGCCTTTCTTGACTTTCTAGCCAATACAAGAGCAGATCCGATTTATCTAATTTATTATTTATTAATACAACAAATTACTCGGCTATCACAATAAAATATATTTAACCAAGCTAAATTGGAACTTAATTAGAATTTTTTTTTCAGTGCATATTATATCCCTTACCACGTTAGGGCAAGTGATACATACCTTCACTCCAAGATGTTGATGTGTGTCAACACTTTTTCCTCGTGTCGCAAACCACAAATGAGTCACGACCTCGTTTTCCTTCTAGATCATTGCTCACAATTCAACTCTACCCGAAGAAATACGCTCTCCTCGTGTACTTTTACAGTGTCGCTTTTCATTTCTTTTTGTCTCGAACATCATACGGCCTGCTTAGTTTATTTACTGTATTTATACAACAAATTGCCCATTAATATTTATTTAACTTTTATCTTAGTCAAAAAAATATTATTTATAATATTCCAAAAGCACTTATACTTGAAAATTGTCAAAATGGACAACGTGGTTCATCTATGGTAACACTTATTAGTATTAATACTAGATTGTTCGAAATTTTCTTCTTCGAGTGTCGATTTCTATTTGTTCGTAATAGAACGTTACGGAACACCGATAGCGCCGGCGCGATCGCACTTAGCCATCTTCACTCATGAGAGGCGCAAATAAACGAAGATATCTTTTCCGTGTCTGATCATATAAAAAAAAGCGAAAGGCGAGTCAAAGGTGAACACAATATTTTATTCAGTCTCGAGTCGGGCACTTAGCCGAATTCGGCGCGCGCGCGTTCGTCTGAGACACGGGCCGCATTAAACATTAACGGGGAATCATTCCCCACTTTGGGGCTACTCAAACGAAGCCCTAAGAACGAATATTAATCAGCGGCTATCGGCCTGAGGTCGCGGCAAGGGGGGGGAGGGTGAGGCCTTATTAAACGAAACTTGGGAATTTTCAGGAAACAACTTTGAACGAACTCGAAATGAAAATTTGCCGTTTGTATCCACCGCCGTATTCCCGGGCGCTTCGATCCGCGGCCGGGAAGCGGCTAATTAGGAACTGTGATTTCGTTCGATATCGAAACACTTCGCATTTTATTATTTGCTTTCAGTGTCAGCACAGCTCGTAGCGGCCTTTGATAGGGACGTGAAAGATTGAGGAACGAAAGTGAGCAGACCGTCCACGTCGATGTTATCTGGTCAGTTTATTAAGGTCTTGCTAGTGAAATGTACTATAGATGTAACACCGTAAATAATTTAACATTCATAATGACAATGTATATATTTTCATTCTTGTATGAAATATAAAATTTCTTCGCATATGTCATAGTAATTTTCATAAAAAAAAACGACCAACTTGCTCACACAGGTTGTTTAATGTAATCAATTACTTATTTTAAATTTTAAAACTCAGCGAAATTTTGAAAATACCGTATCGATATGATGAAAAATATTACATTAATATTTTTGTTGTGATAAATATTTAAAATCTGACTATTCTACCAACAATACTCGCGCAACGAGATAGAGAGCATTGTTTGAAAAATGTACTTTTGAAATAGGAAACTAATAGATTTAATTGTATAATGAATTATATAAACTACGAAGTCTTAATTGTATGAGTTTAAAAAATTAGCACTTTTAAAGTTGTTCATTTTTTAAGTTTCTGTTTTGCAAAATTTTTTCTTGTGTAATCCAAAGCGTCGATTATAAAAAGTCACAATATATTATTATACATTGATTACCTATTTATTACTTATTATCTAAACGTTACTGAATATAATTCGTAAACCATATTAATATAATGATGATATTAGGACGCTAAGTACTCACAATCTCGGGCTAGTGGCATTTAGAGCCATTATTTAGCAACGAACATTAGAGACTATTTAAAATAATGATTTTTTGAACTTTCAATCACTTGTACAACTCATATAATATTTAATTGCTTGGCAATGCTGTTGTTCAAAAAAATGATACTCCATAAGCCATATTTCTCGCGGCTGCCTTCATTTACTTTAAGTAATTCCCATGGCTTTGAAGTTATTTTTAAAATATTTAATAAATCTATCGTCCATTAATATCTCACACGATAGTCTTTACTAACTTCAAGTTTTTTTTTCCCAATATGATATCAAGCAACTGTCATCTTCAGTTTTAATTGAATCTTTCGTTTATATTATTTATTTATTTTATGTTTTTAAAGCGTCTTCCACCATCTTCTTTTAAACTAGCTATTAACAAAAAGTCACTTTTAAAATATTATTTGCGTTCCATGTCTTCCTTTTAACGAGATTTAACTTGAAAAACAATTGAAAGGAAAACATGAAATGTAAATTTTATTGTAAGAGTGACTTTTTGTTAAAAGTGATTCAAAAAGAGACGGTGGAAGGGGCTTTTAATAACACTCTATCGAGAGCTAATATATTGATTAAAAAATACACAACTTTAAAAACAGGTCTGAAAGACAAATTACAAATCATTTAGTCGTCTCAGAAATCTGTGTCTGAGCATGTTTTAAAGACACCCTATTAATGTTTGACTATAGGTTTTATTGGATTTTCTTTATTCCTTTGCTTTAATCAAAGATATAGCGACCGACCTCATCGAATTCACACGTTCTCGCAATACGACCGACAGACACGGATTCTTTTATTTCGTGTTGTGTAAAAGAAAAACTTTGTGAACCGTGTCATGTGGATAAAATATTATAAGATACGAGACGCATATAACGCGAGCTGTCAGGTAAATCGATAACATCGCCATGCTGATGTTCACGCAGGTACCTACGTACGCCGGAAGGGGGAGCTACCTGGAGCTCCTTTCCTATAAATAGTGGTTGAGAGCGCGCCCCGCACTTGACCCCGAATTCCGCCCAGTCGATAAACGCCCGACGCCTACAGGTTTTAGAATAAACTAGGAAACGATTCCACACAATTTTAATATTAATTATTGTGAGAGCGCTGTTGAATATTCCTCGAGATGGATCCTTGTGATGACATCTTCCTTATACGTAACATTGTCCAATGTAGTCTAATGTAAAAACTGTAGAATGTGCAAGTTTCTAATTTAGTTTTAGGCGAGCTTTCCTATGATGTTACATACATTTTTGGTTATCAACGGACAACGAGTATAGCCAGGCGTCGGATTTGCATCGACATTTCTAGACAGATATTTTATTAACTGTAATTGTTGGATGTCTTTGCTTATAGCGATTTTCTATAATATTTTAGAGACTGAAGGTTGCATCCTAATTCAAATACCACGTTGAACTATTAGAAGAGCTGACCGCCGGACGCCGATTGTGTACCACGATTTTCGTCGCTTCCGCGTTGTAAGATCCTTGTGGCACAACTCTATACATAAGTTGTATCTAATTAAGTTTTATTCCTTACTTTTCTTTTCAAAAGTTGACATTTCACTTAAGTCAAAAAATACTAGCAAACGAAAACGCTTATTTTTATTTTTTGACCTACAACCTGATATGCGTTTGGCCATTTTTTCTTTAACTCGCCATGTATTTTAATATTGACGAATTGAAACTAACGTAAATAACAATGTATACATACACGAAAAAGAAAATAATCACATCGTATTTATTATTAACGACTCTTTTAATCTATAGGCGGAATGTGAGAATTTATTTAAAATTCGTTAAATAATTTATTGAATTACCTTCCCGTGTTGAGTTAATTAATTCAATGCATTTTTTTTTAAACAGATGTCTGATAAATTAAAAATATTAAAAAATAATAACGAAACGCTTAAATACGGATAACAAATCATTTATACGCATTATCTATATATTTTATTTGTGCGCAGACGCACTTCAGCCACAATGCCCTTTTTGTCGAAACGAGAACAGCCACTCGACTCGGCATAATGGAGAGTAGAGAATTATTCAGCGTTGTTCAGCGCCTCCATGTCCGAAATCAAGACGTTGAGATGCTTGGGAAATTCTTTGAATTATTTCCATTTTATTATGGAGCTCCGAGGGATATATCGGCGTGGAGGAATTTTAATTGGACAACACTATGTTCCGTCGGCGACATTGTCCATATCCGAATTTGTGTCTCGTATGACAACAACTCATTCGAACGTAAGAAGTACCTATTCATTGACGTAAGGTTGGTAGCGTGTTAGAACAGCGAGTATTTAAATTTTATGCTCTTTTTAAGTTGTCGTACACCCGATGAAGAAACGGAACTCTTACAGGACAATTCTTATATCTGTTTGTCCGTGCGTCTGTCACGACCTATTTTCTTCAAATTCACTTGACAAACAAAACTTATCATTGAGTATATATACAGAGTTATGTGATTCAATCACAACCAAATAATGTAGATAAACGAATTCTAATTTTGGGTACCTAATCAGAGAATTCAAGAAGGTTTAATCGAGTTTATCGTATGTTATATCAAATGATCAAATTTGCTACGAGAGATACAAACGTATAGCTTAAATAATATTAAAAATAAACCATCGTCATTATCTTTATCACTACTTATTGTATTATGAAAAGGAAAATACGAAATTGAAGATGTTACTCGCAGTTTGGAGTAAAAATTAAACAAAAATACTAAACAAACAACAAACAAACTAAACAAAATCTTTCGATTCTTTCGAAAAACGCAATAAAGTTATGAAAAGGAAATATGCATAAAATACGTTTCTTAATTTCACGTAGAACTAATGCAATGATTTACTTGCCTTATCGACCCAAGTCTAAATCGCACTTCATTATCATATAATGACCACTGAATTGGTTTTGATAGAACTTCAGTTATTATTTGATTAGGATAACATTTGACGTCCTAACACTTGATTTAATTTAATTGATATTTGTATTAATTATAATTTTACATAAATGTTTGAATACAAAACAATGATAACGAGAAAAAACAACGAAGAGTGATGTCAATATTAACAAAATATCATAAGTGTTATTAATTGTATTTTTATCATTGTGTATGATAAATCTTTAAATATTTAAGTCGCTATTATTAAGTTAATATCAACGAAACAATTAACAAAAGCACAATATTAATAAGGGCAACACACAGACGTTCAAGAAAAGGTCACAAAATATAAAATCACGATAGAAAAGGCGGACGAGTACATGCAAAATGTAGCCACGTCCGTTTGAATAATGTCACCGGTTTACTTGACCGTAAATAAAAAGATCAAAATATAACTGTACGTATAGGAAGATTAATTTATTAAATGACACGGCATAACTCCTTCACGTTTAGAATAATAACAATAAACCAGTTTAATGATATTAAAAATGAAATGATTGTTGAATATTTGTGGATTATGTACGACAATGAAAAGCGACATAAAAATTAGAATTGTCACAAAACAGCGAAGTTTAAATTGTGATTTCTAGTGATAGATATCACTAGAATCTCTTCTCAGAGATCTGTTGATTTGACTATTAACAACGTTCAAATCATGGTTACCTACAAAGGTTACCATGATTTGATGATAAAAAAATAGTGTAACTGAGCTCATTCTTCAATAAAAAAATCATTAAATACTGTAATGAAAAAGCAGTTAACTACTCTATTGCACCATCGTCTCTCGTCCCGTAAATGTAACATTTTTTTTAAGTCTAGTTTAGTAACAAAAGTAGCAAATTTAGCTTATATAAATAGCCTAGTAGGCTGCGACAGGAGTTGTCACTTCTGCTCGCGATGCAAAAGATGCGTTCCCCAGCTCCCAACCACAAAATAAGTAGTACTAGTAGAAATAAGTATACTTATTTTGTGCCCCAACCCTACAGCCGTCAACACCGCGGCTTTATTATTTTAAACCCGGGTATATATCACTTGCTTTAACGACAAGCGGAAAAAAATCCCAATTAAACATCTTGATAGAGGACTCACGCCATGACCTTCGACGACATGAAGCTTCTAATATGTACTCGTTGAGCTGGTGTGAATGCTATGGATTAATACCCTATCAGAATGGTCTTCTCTGCAAATACCGATACTCTGCATGCATTGTATGCGAGGTAAAAGGGAGTAAAGCGATATGATAATATTTATAATTTAAAAACGACTATCCTAAAGATAAGCCATTAACCTTTAATTGCGACGGACAAGGTTGTATAAAGGATGCTGAAGTTCAACATAACAATGACGATGTTACAGTGACCTGCGCCTACTAATTATGGTAAAAATTTTCGATACTGATTACCATAACAATAGGTGACACGAGTCAAGATAGAGGTAATTTCGGCAATGATTTGCAGTAAACTTATAGTGAAAATACCAGCCCAGAACTGAATTCTGTTGCACTTATCAGCTAAAATAGACAAGTACAGAGATATTTGATCAATAGGTTCCGAATTTCGCTGGAAAATCATTTTTGCATCCGCAATGTTCACACAAAATTGACTGGTTCATTTTTAGTTTAGCTCAGGTCGTTTCCTTACTATATTCCGATATGTAAATGATAAGTTTCTCGACGTTTTCTATCGACTCTCATAATGCATGAAGCTTACTACAATGAACAATTTAATGTTTAGCATTTTGCTTCATACGAACACGTAGTATAATATTTTATTTATATGGCGCCAAAAAAAAAATACGTAGGAAAACGAAACAGAACACGTAACCTTTGGATAAGAAGCCCGCGATTTCGTTCGATCATATAACGGTTTTTTAAATTTATTGTTATTTAGATTAGAAGGATGAAAATCAACATTGATATCAACTGCGATCCGGATCAGGAATCGAGAACCGGATAGAAATAGGGATCAAAATCGGAAATGAGTTAGTTTCATATTATAATAAACAAAAATCTTTTTGGTGTAAGAATATGTGATTTAGGTTAATTTAATCGGAATCGAATCGAGGATGGAAACGAGAGTGCTATCGAGACTGGAACAGGAGTTGGAAACACGAAATATAAAATGAGAACAGAACCGCGATTAAGATCAAGGTCATGCATGTGTAATTAAATCAATTGATTGTCAATCCGTAAGTATAGGTCCACATTAATGAATTGAGAATTTTTATATATTTTAATAAATAATTTGAAGGGCGTACGGAAAATCGTATATTACGTCAGATTTTCTGTGACATTTGCTAAGAGTCGTCCAATTTCGTAGGAATTCGTGTAATAATATTCTATATATATAAATTGTCACTCTCTGTGGTGATATCATTTCTGGAAAGTTCTTTATATGAACTTACAAAGGGGGCTGTACCCATTACATATCAAACACCAAGAGAAATATAACGTTTTATTTGCAACTTAAGCAACTCACGTAGTCGACGATCACTATTTTGAAATATTGAAGTTTCTTTTTATTGTGAATTTTGTCCGTTATATTCTTTCATTTTCTCATTACTCAAGCTTTGTTTTCATTGAAATGCTTCACATCTGATTCAATTGCTAGGAATTAAAAATATGTTTTAAATTTATAAATAATATATTTCCATTCCATAAAGCGAAATTGAAGTGGAATTTAATTAATTTTAGGTACCGATTAATAATTAATCCTCAACCGGAGGGCTAATCTAAGTAAATGTACTGTTAGTAACTTTTACAAGTATCTAGACAGGAGTTAACGGGGGTTGGAACATGTTACACGTAACTAAATTACAACTTTATACAAGTTTCGGTAACCATGTAACCATGTAGTAACCATGGGAAATTTTATAATAGCAAAGGTTTGAGGATTTTCTCGTGTAAAACTCGATGTATTTTTGTACTCATTGTTGGTTTCGTTTTGGATACAAGCTGCGCTCAAGTTTCCTTTTAATTATATATCGCGACTTAAAAACCCAAGTGTGACAGTGTACTAAACACGGTACAAAATTATGTGTCTATGCCACTTATTTTCTGAAACTCCACAGCAGACGTGGCAAACATCTGCTGTGGCGTTTTTCACGCAAACGTTGGCAAACGGAACGCTGTTGTCGTTGTTTCGTACCCAAAATGAGCCAACGGGAGTCAATTACTAAACCTTCGCCAGTCTATACGCCCTTGTATCTGTCTGTCGTTCCTTTAAAGGGCTGCATTATTTGAACGGTAATAGTAAAAAAATGAATTTTTTGTAAAATATTGGGGCGAAATCCTAAAGAATAGTAAGAAACTATAAAAAAATAAGAATACATAGGTCCCATACGAGAAAAGTGCCTTTATAATGTATTTATGTTTTAGTACTATAAAAAAAAACAATAATAAGCGCTTTTCAAACATACAAGCATCTAATATGGTGTGAAACTTTAAAATAAAGTAACCAATAATAATGATCGATGAATTGTGAGTTGGCCTTGCGTTAAGGATCCTGAAGCAAATGAAAAAAAAATGTGTGTCAGCTCCGACGCACGAATGGAGTTTACTGCTTTAAGATGATATCGTACATATAGATTAGTATAATGGTAAAGGAAAGCATCGTTTATATTATTCAAAGCATAATACACAATTCATTCATTTATTTATGTTAATAATAAAACAATTAATTCGTCATTTAAGAAAATATTGAAAATAATTATGTTATAAAATAAAATTTTTAGTAAGATTGATTTTCTCTATCATTGACGTTATCTTGCGTAATGTTTATCACAGGAACAATAGCGGTATCATTAAACACTGAAACAATTAGTTTATGGTAACTAAAATATGATACATGAATGTCGGAAGATACATGTGTGATAAATCGTGAAAATATCGCATCAATAGTTGTACCATATCTAGTAGTTCCTAGTGTTCTGTCAGAAATTAAATCTAAGTTCAGTTCATCTTTCAAAAATTGTACTAAACGGAAACCATCTTCTTTATTAAAATCAATATTAAAATCTCCACCACGTATAAGTGGTATTTGTCACATTAATGTAAACAGTAACCATGACGATTTATTTATTTCAGTAACCATAACGTAGCGTAACGTCATTTATCTAACAGTTGATTTTACTCCCATAAAATTCCATACCCCGGGCCTAAATATGAAATCGATTCTTAAGGAGTAAACTCCAAAAAACCAATAACGTTGTTTTGTCAGTGCTTATTCTAAGTCCTAAAGCAAAGCATGCGACGAAAACTCTCATTATAATCTGTTAGTAGTATTTCATTATATGCGTGTATGTAGGCACTTCGTCCGCAAATGTATATCTAGTCTCTATCTACGCTTCTGGAAAATATGAGTGAACATGTAAAAGAAAAATAAAAAATAAATAATCAAAGTAGGAAAACAGGCCGTCGTCGGATCACACCACTACAGTATATTAATAAAACTATCACACTACAATATTTGTGTGATACACTAAATATATCACACCGGGAATACCTCGTGCGTGTTATCTGAGGCAAGAGAGGTGTTTTTATTGCGAATCATGTGATTATTTCCCATATGAGAGGTAAGGCAAGGCGTCTGTTGTGATAGTTCTAGAAAAAAGCGGATGATTTACGGCAGTTGCGGGCTACTTTCAAGATTAAACTCGATATCTATTTTCATATTCGGAAGAAAATTTATGTGGCACGACGGCCGTTCACAGTGTCTCCGAGATGGCTGACGCATTTACACTGAGCGAGTTTCACATACCTACCGCAATGAAGCCACATCGTCGTTGGTCCTCTACCTCTGCGAGCGCCCCGCCTTCGTCGATGCTTTCATGATCGATACCGTCTGCTGTGGCGTTTCCTGCTGCGTCGCCACCTTTGAGACATGCAGTCTCAGGCACGATCACGCTTCGAGGATTCTTGAACGCCTATCAATGTGAGCTCAGTACCAACTAGTGATTTTTCAGTACATCAACATAGACATTAATTTTGTATTACTTCGTGTTACTTAAAATGGATTTTTTTTTTAATTCTGTATGAAACAGTGTCTATTCGTCGTCAACAGTGTCGTCTTTCTTCAAGTTCACTTCGGTATTCAGGATTTGGCAGGGGTTAAATTGCTGTCCAAAAGAATAGCAGTAGTTTTAATTTTAAGTTGTTTAATAACATAAAATTATTTTTCTGTGTATACATGGAAAATATATTTTCAATCTTAATTTTTCCTTGGTCTTAATTTTTATATAGATATTCCTGGGGTAAACGAGCAAGCGACCCATCAAAGTGTAAATGGTCACTATCGCCCATGGATATTCGCAACCCCCAGAAAAGTTATCAGTGCGTTGCTGATCTCTTAGAACATATGTGGGCAACAACCAGCCCGCGGGCCACATCCGGCCCGCTGTAAGATTTGATCCGGCCCGCGAGACATTTTGAAAAACTCAATAAAAAATATTTTTTCACAACTTACTCAAACTCACGGAATCAAGTGAGCGAGCAAGCCGAGTGGCGGCGATCATCAGAGAGTGAGGCGGCAAACATCATAGCCTTCGATGTTTGCAGCTTCGCTGGCGGCGCGACAAAAGATTATTACTTCTCAATTGTTCTACACTAGACGATTCTAGATCATTCCTTTGTTTTGCCTATATAAGCGGGTGGATGGCCCGAACTTTAGTTCGGTTCTATTTTAGCTACCGAGGTGATAACTTCGACGAGCGATATCTTAGCGAACTGCTAGTGCTGTCAATTTGCTTTATGACTGTGTGCATCTTGAGCGCTTATTACGAATATTTTGTTATTAAGTTTATCTAACAAAAAGTAAACGAAAATGATGTCTGGTGGAAAAAAACGAAAAATAGACTGCAAAGGGTTGCCAGTTTCAACAAAAATGGACTGAATAATTCATTTTTATCTTGCACAATGGTAAGCTTATTTGTTTGCTGTGTAATGTATGTATTTCAGTGATGCAAAAATCCAATATAAAGAGGCGTTACTCAACTAAGCATTTTATGCTGCATTCACTCACAGGACAAATAAGAACAGACAAAATCCAGAACCTTATCGCAAATTTGGAAAAACAGCAGCAAATATTTCATAAGCAAAGAACAGGACTTAATAATGTTATGAAAGCTAGTTTTATAGTGAGTTCTAAATTGGCAAAGTCATTAAAACCATTTGTCGAAGGCGAATTTATCAAGGAGTGTATGTTAAAAGTTTGCAGAGTTTTGTGTCCTGTAAAGAAAAATGAATATAAAAAAATTAGTTTGTCAAGACGAACTGTTGTCCGATGTATAGAAATGATGGCTAATAATATAAAAACAATAGTGACTGACCGTATGGCTGGTTTTGAATGATTTTCCATAGCATAAGACGAGAGCACCGATTTGTCTGACACGGCCCAACTGGCTATATTTATTCGATGTGTTGATAAAGAGTTCACTGTCACTTAGGAATTGCTTGCTTTACAGCCGCTAAAAGGAACCATTACAGGAGAGGGTATTTTTAATCAAGTTCAAAAGGTATTCACAAGTTTTGGCTTAACGTAGTCAAAATTAGTTGAAGTATGCACAGATGGTGTAACTTCTATGGTTGGCTTATGTAAAGGTTTCATCGGAATTTTGAATGAAAAGGGAAACTGAATTAAATGTGAAAAAAGATGATTTGATAGTCCTTCATTGCATTATCCACCAACAGAACTTGTGTTCTAAGTCCATTCTACTCCAGAATGTTATGAACGTCGTAGTAGAAACCATAAATTTTATTCAATCGCATTTTTGTATGAAATTTCAGCCGTATATGATGTGATAACATATTATTGTGAAGTCAGGTGGCTAAGTAAAGGGTAAATTGAAACTGTTTTATGAGTTTAGAAATGAGATAGCAGATTTTATACAAATAAAGAATAAACCACTATCTGAATTGAGTGACCTAAAATGGATATGTGACTTAGCATTTCTGATCGAACTTACAGGCTATTTGAATGATATAAGTTTGAAACTTCAAAAACAAGGACAGTTAGTAAATGATCAGCCACTTGGAAGCGTTTCAGAACAAAATCCAGTCGTGGGAGGTACAGATACCATTTCACCACGCTCTTTGCGTATGAAAATATTAATTATGCTCAATACGCTGAAGAACTCGAGTTACTGTCGTAGCTATTTTTGAACAGATTCAGCGATTTCAAAAACATGGAAGATTGTTTCAATTTATTTGTTACTCCAACAAAAAGTAATGTAAAAAATGCTCCAATACACTTGCAAATGGAATTGATTGAGACTTAAAAAACTCACTCCTAAAATTTAAATTTGAAGACGTGGAGTGGTGCGATTTCTACAAAAAATACTTCGAAGAAGACCATTTTCTGCAGCTTAGAAAATTCGCAAGAAGATTAATTTATGCGTTTGGCAGTACTTACAAATGCGAACAGTTATTTTTAGTGATGAAAGTTAATAAATCAAAACATCGTACAAGGCTTTCTGACGATAATTTGGAAAATTCTTTACGTCTTTGTATCAGTGAAATTAATTCAAATGGATTAGTTTCCCAAATTCAGGCTCAAGTGTCTCATTGACTTCGGTGTCTCTATTTAACTTTCGTAGTTTGTAGTAATTCCAAATTTCACGATTTAATTGTTGTACCTATTTTTTTCATTTCATTTTGTATTATAACAATTCTACTTTAAAATACACTACTTTTGAACGCGGCCCTAGAACGTATTTGCACACTAAAGTTTGGCCCACAACATGTCAAAGGTTGCCCATACCTGTCACAGAAGGTAAATGGGATATCTAATGGGTGGAGGATCGGGATCATGGGGAGGAATGAAAGAGTGGGCTACCGGAACTCTGACTCACTGGATGAAACATAATAACCAAAGCTTCTATTCCACGTCCGTATTCCGTGAGAGTGCTCATAAATTCCGTTCGGTTAAGCTGGCCTATTTTTATATCTAATCATCTACCTAATTTAAATGTTTCAGTTGTAAGTTTTTAACTATCAATATTCAAGCTCACGACGCTGTACCGCTCGATTAGATTTCGGCACTTGTAGTTGTAGTATGATCGACTTTATAATATAGAAAGACTGTTCTTGATGACTTGAAACAAAGCCATAAACTAGGAAACGAAATTCCAATAGTATGAAAATTTTTCATGGTTCGTGTTCTGAATGTAAAGTTTGATTTTATTAGCTTATCTCATATCACAAAAGAAAATACTTCCTTAGAAATTGCATCAAAGGCATCACAGTCCAATATCATATTCCTTCAAAGAAGAAAACGCGAACAAAATTGAGTTTGATTTATTTCAACAGCGTCTATATTTTATATTAAAACAAAGACGGAAATTCTTCGGTGTTCTGGCTTTTATAGAAAAAAAAAAACTTTCTCGCACACGGATTTATCACAGATTTTTGTGTTTCTTTGATGTACCTCCCCACGAATGACGTCGGCGTCCCGCATACACAGGCGGTCCGTCCATTATATTACACGACGAAAGAACCTGTCAGAAGCACAATGGCGACCAAACAAATTCAGGACGCCGTACATGAGCGATAGTTCGGAGCACTATTTTAATTCCGGTTCGAAGTGAAGTTTTTTTTTTATGGCAATCTCAAAATATAATGGATCAGACTTATAATTCGGTAATTCGATATCTAAGAATGGTTTCAGTTCGATCTACAAATTTTAAAAATCACTTCATCGTTTAAGATCCTAAATAACGCACAATTGGATAAAACAGCTTACAACAATTTCTCTCCTTTAACAGTATATTTCAGAAAACATTTTAAGCTCTTACAAATTCATACTTACATACATTCAAACTTAGTACCAGAAATAAAAATAAACTGCGCTTACATATTAAGTCAAAAAAAATTAATGTAGAGGGTACTGTTCAATAGGGTCCCTTAAGTTTCTTGTCGTTCTTCTTGAGAGCAAACTGGCTTCCGAACGAGTGGTAAAGTGGACATGCAATACATTTTTGAAGTCTAGCTTGCGAGATAGAATATAGTAACAGGCCGGGCACTCGACCTTCTGAAATCGTATTTGACTAACAGAATTCAGAGGGTTGATGTCAATGGCATGAGATCATCTGGATCTGTAGTCCACATAGGTGTACCACACGAATCAAATCTTGGTCTCTTTCTTTTTAATCTATATAAATGACTTACCTATTCTTGTCAATGATATTCATAAAATATTACTGTTTGTAGGTGATATCTCTTTGTTATTCAAAATTAATAGACAACAGCCCACTTATGATGATGTGAACAATGTAGACAAATGTATCAAGGTAGAGAAATGGTTTACTGAAAATAACCTAGTTCTTAATGAAATTAAAAAAAAATGTATAAACTTCTTTCTTCTAAATTTAAGATATATATCCGGAACTATTTGAGTACGTAACGAAAAATTAGAATTTGTTCCTGATATCGTTTTCCTGAGAATTACTTTAGATAACAGATTTCAATGCGGTCCTCATATCAGTAAGTTGGTGAAAAGGTTTAGCTATGCAGTCAAAAAAGATAAGAAATTTATCAGACGTCGAAACTTCTAGCTTAGTTTATTTTCAATACCTGATGTCGTATGGCATCTAGTTCTGGAGATAGGACGCAAATATTCATAGAAAATTTATACTGAAACAGTGGGACGTTTGTGCGATTTACAAGCTCGGACCTCGTGTATCTTTTAAAAATAAGTTTAAAGAAATTGGAATCTTAACTCTTGTATCCCAATTTATTATGTATAAAAAAAATTGATATGTTTAAAAGAAATAGTGATCGACATAAATCAATACCAGAAATAAAAATAAACTAAGTTCACATGGTAGTGGACTATATAAAGTCGCAAATTCATTGAGAGGGCTTTGTGTTCAATAGGGTTCTTGTGGATACATAAGATTTACCATTATATAAATTTAAGGATATTATTAAACGATCACTCAGTAAAAAAAAAGTATTAAACAATTTCCGAATATTTAAAAGACATATATTCATGGGCATAGGCGATTCGACTTCTTATTGGGCTGTTTCGTTCATTGATGGTTTGCTTTGGATATGCATGACGAAATTAGAAAAGAGCTTAAGTTTCTTACTCGTTTTTCTTGAGGAAAAACTGCCTTACGAAAGAGTAATAAAGTGTAAATTCGCAAAAAAATTGACGAATTTCAAGTGTTATCTAATAACCTATGAAACAAAGATATTTTAAATTTGAATTTGGATGCTTGCCTGACAACCCACCGCTGACCCTCAAATCTGTTCTTCCACTACGAATCCCTATCTGACGAATTGAATACTGATTTAAAAGGACTGACATAGGTACACCAAATACCTAGGCAAGTGTTAACTTTGTTTATTTATCTTAGTCCGTTAAATAGGTATATTGTTACTTCTACGTACGTTTCATGCCAACTAGGTACATCCTCAGGAAAATGCAGACATTCACATACACCAGGGCGTAAGGAGTGTTAAAACACGCGAGAGATGCGCTCCCAACCACCTCATGTGACATGCAGTCATGCAGTGTAAAATGGATGGAGTGGTGAAGTCTGAATTCAAAAAAAAATATGGCGCATTGCAAGTGTTATTTTATAAACTTATGAAATAAAAATGTTTAATATTTGAATGTGAGTTTACAACTTTAGCTGGTAAAAATGAAACCGAGATACATTTTAGGCTAGTTAATAAAATTTCAGGTCAACGAATAGCCTATTTTTATTAATAGACATTCTAGACATTCAGCGACGTAAGAATGAACACATACCGCGAGGATAATAAAGGCGCGCCCTATCACGCAGACGTTAGTATTAATTTTATTCTGGGCCAGAGATGGCGAAATTTGATATTTTCATGTCACACGACGTGTAATGTCACAAAATCATAGATAGAATTGTAGCAACTAAGTGAACAATTTTAGTTGAGACATTTCCTGTGTTATCGTGGTTATTACAGCAAATATTTTGTCTGTATATACGAATTCAGTACTAGTTATTTTTACCAACTTTTGGGTAATTAAATACATAAATCATAACTTTGTGACGAAATATAACCGCAAAAAGATGTATTCTGACAGTACGTACAGTTAATGATGTATTATAAAAAGGTATCAAAAAATACATCAAGCCTTTAATTCATTGTCAACCTCTACTAGTTCAACGTTGAAGGTAAGGTCTTAAGTCCTCAATCGAAAATGAAAAAAAAGTGTGGAAGTATATAACTTTGCAGTGGGGTGACACAGACCTCATGCAGTATATTTAATCTTAAATTGTTTTTCAAATTCAAATTTTATTAAAGCCTATAAAAATGCACTTAAGTACTAATAGTTAGTTTGGAAAAATCTTTATTTTGCACCGTGGCACCTCAACTGCGGCAATTGTAATTCTTTTTTTGTTTAATTTCGAATTAACATATAGAGTCGGTTGAGTGTTTTGAATACTTAAAGGTTCCGTGTGTACCAAAGTTTGAAGACATTTAACTATTTTATCAGCCTGTAGGGTAATACTAATGTAAATTGAAAAAAAGATAATATGAAAATGAAGATTGAAATATTGCTTGAATAACATACGATAACAACATGATTCTGAAACCGGAATCTTAATATTCATATCATAATTATTTTGCTTGAAAACTTCATGTACCAGCCATGAAACTCACGTTCAGCCGTGAGAGAGGGTGCTGTTTACGAAATGAAAACGTTAACAAGAATTTAACAGAATAAATTTGTTTATTCCTTTATTCGGATGCCTGAATTCCGATTCGACGGGGTTGTTCGAAATTCCACAGGCGCGTTCGGTAGAACGGGACTTGATGGAGGAAAACGGATCTTACAAGAACTCGGCCGAGGAACCGAGATTTGAAATACTTTATTAGACTTACCTATACTTACCTGTCGAATATCTGTCCGGCTTTGGACGGGAGCCCTTCTGAATTTCGCGATTAGATTATGTAAGACCCTTGAAGTGTGTTTTTCCATTAGACTTTATAATGTATTTTATACGAGCTATCAATGAAAACTGTTCTAATAAAATTAGGAATGGTGTTCATAAAAAATAATACGAAATTTAAAATCTTCTAAGGAATTTCTTAGGTGTTTACGCCGCATACTAGCGTTTGCTCGTGATGCTGCTTCGGAGAATTGAGTATTTAGTTAGGGTAATAGAAATGTATTTAATATTTATTAGCAATTTAATATATTAATATATATTGGCAAAAAAACAATAAAGAAAACTTGGAAAGAATAAAGTAATTTTCCTTTATCGTTCCTAATATTAATAAACCAATACATTTAAGAAGTGTTTTCGAGCTGAAATAGACACAAAAAATACATGTTTGTAAGTGGTTTTAAACTCTAAATGATCAGCAACGTACGAACAGTTATATTTTTACCCTAGTTTTCGTGATCAATCTAATTTTTTCATTTTAGAGTTTTTGATTAAGAAAAAACCAATAATTGCGACAAAATTGATCTACAGTTTTCTAGAAGATAGGATGGCTTTTCTTCTCCATAGAGATACCTCATTCCATCTCCTGAAGGACTACATGGTTGTATATCACTCAACCTTTCTTGTTTAAAGTTCTAAATTTAATTTAAATCATTTAGTCATATGCTTAGAAAAAACTTAAAAAAAGGTATTATTTTACTGCATTTCACGCGATACACGGGCATAGTCGTTCGGATATCATCTAGCAATTCTTATCAAAAATTCATTTTTGAGATTTCTTAAAATCTACCACTTTGAATTGATTTAAATTTTCCGGGAACATAAATTAAGTGACACTTTTTTGAATACAGCAAACTCCATTCTTATCTGTTAATCTATTTAATAGTCATAAACACAAATAAACAAACGCCCACACACGCTCGCATATAAGGACGTCATGATAAAAATTGTCAGAATTGTTTGAACAATTCTAACAATTTTTATCATGACCTCCTAATTATCATCTATGTACTTAAGTAGAGAACAAGATTTATCATTTATCCGCTAAATTTTTTTAGTATTTGTAGAAACTTTGAAAGAGAATTTTAATATACAATAGAAATTATGAGTAACTTATAATCCAATTATTTTTGTCAAAGACAATTATTTAAAAACGTTTAATGACTGATCAATCGAATGACACTAAGCACTCAGCTAAGTACCAAGGCAATACGCATAGATGAAGGAATATTGTATTGCTTTTCGTTATGTCTGTTAAACAATCATAACTAAAGAGGAATACGAGTATAATACACGGTAAAAAATTGTAATTTTCGCGAGATCGAATTAGAATTTTTTTGTTTGACGTTCTGGCAAATAATGCTATTAAATTTAAAATCTGTAAAACATGTTAGAATTTAATGGTATGAACTGAGATTAAAATCATGATTGAAACAGTAATGGCTCGCTCCATATCGATCCATCATTTTTCTATAAAAATGATGGAATTCATTTTTTGTCCACCCACACGGAACCCCTATCGCAGATAGTCCGTAGTAAAGTGACTGTATTATTAAAATAATTTATTAATAGCTTATTTATATATGTTTTATGTCCACCCGGGCGAACTCACAGGTTCACCTAGTTATTAATGCCATAATTTTTAATATGCGTGATTAGGAGAGATAGGTATTGTTTTATAAACAAATGGATAAATTCTTTCTGTGTCTATTCATACTGAACCGCCGGTACAGCTAATTATTTATAAATTAATTGTTAATAAATATATTACAAGTTGGCAAATAAAGTAACCCTTTTTGGACACTGGCCACTTTTAATTTAAATTTCTGCTTTACCAACAAATCCGAAATTGAAATTGTAAGTGCGGAAATTGCGTAAACGTACTTATTAAATGTTCTTGAACGTTAATTCCATTCAAAAAAATATTTGAGTTACTTTCAAGTTGCGGCGGAAGAAGTTTCACTTCACAAGTAAAACAACCACAGTCCTACTTAACTATTCGAGCATTATACCTTCAAGTACGAAGGAGTTCAAGAATTTCTACAAATATTTAAGCTTGCGTTTTCATTCGCTTTCAGAAGATCGGTCGTAATTTTGTTCTAGCCCAGCACCTCGTTTGACGAACATCCTATTCTTGCACGGACAAATGTCAGAAATATCTTTGTATATGTGCATTCTGTACTATAAGTTCGGATGGAATAAGGGACTCAGGCTGTATTAAGTAACGTTAAATATTTTACTAAAAAATGTCAAAAAACGTTTCAATCATTTTGTCAATTGAATATCTAAAACTAATGATTTTGTAATAACAATAATATATATTGAGATCTAAATAAAAAAAGCTTCTAAAAATATCGATCACTTTCTAATAACAAAAGAAATATTTAACTACAAATCACAAAACAGCTTGCCCATAATTTCAAAATATTTTTTTAATTGAAACGTAACATATTAGAATTTGTTTGTTTTTGAAGTGAAACTCCCTAGCCGGAGAATCAATAATCGATAATTGGACGAGAACTGAGAGCCAAATTTCAAGGACGCGTCACGTTTAGGCACTTCTCTTACATTAAAGAGAAGAAAGACTTGACGTAGAGAAAAAGAGATTCCAATAAGAGATTTCTTATTCATTCCGATGTCACGGAAGGGAAGCAAAAAAAAGCAATACGACACAATGCAATTAAGATAGTGTCCCGCATGCGCGCGTTGTAGATACATGCGTCAGGAGAGGTACCGTGCATTTCGTCATTAATATTAGTCGTTGTGTTTTCTGATTTAATGTTTTTTTTTTACATTTTTGCCCCATGATTGTTTGATCATATCTATGACGAGTTATTACGAAATTATATTTAAACTATTACTTTTTTTTTAATTGTAACGTTTCCTAGTTTAAAAGGTTTTATTTCGATTTCTCTTTACTTTAAAATAATTAGTTGTGGCACAGAATATTCTAACTCGCAACTCAAATTCTTTCATTAGACAAAATTATTTTGAAATTACAAAATCATGGTTTGGTTAAATCACACTGTTCAATGAACTTCATATGGTGTCCACTGCTTAAAATTAACTGATTTTTAATAAAGAAACTATAGGACAAATAAATACTTAAGCGCAGTTGGTGTTACTAAAGTGTAAACATGGAAAAGAATATTCGGTTAATTCTTCTTATCTACATGTAAGCAAATAACGAGCCTTTTTTCATTATAGAGTTTTTCGCTTCGAGGTCTCACGTACGGTACAATACGAGTATGAGCATCCTTTGAAATGGATACCGTCCCGTATCTTGATCGGACAACATACCTTCGCAGGCTTTTGTAGTCCAAGGCTGTATAAGTTCACCAAATCCATCCGTCTGTGCAATATTACAGCCTTACAATTCCGTCATTTTTCATGAATTTCCATGAAATTGTTGAATTTGCAGTGATTTGACAAAATATTAAAGAAGGCTTTTTATGCATATAATTCAGACTTTTTTAGCACCATGTATTGTTGAATAAGTTTTTGAAAATGTATTAAAAATTTTTAAGTGACTTCATCTCTCAGCCGTATATTATGCGATTTATTAGTTTCCAAAGTCATTAATTTTGTGTCTCCCCTCTAAATGTTTGGTGCGGCCGAGCAAATCCGTTTAAATCGATAGCTAGCAGCTTGCTTTTCTATAACTGGCCGATAAGGTTTTGACAAAAATTTATGCTTGATAGGGCTACGACGTTTTTCGATTGTCGACCACCGAGCACTCTACCAAGCATATGTAAAATAACTTATTGGTAAATTTTCTAATACTGAATCCAACATTTACCGCTATTTAACTACACATATATTTATTCCAAAGTGTCACAATTATTTTATAATAAAGCGATTTAGACTTAGTGTGATTGCAAATTTCGCTCGGTTTCGTTTGTCGTTACAGAATTCTGTGTGCGGTACTCCAATTCTCACCTTAACCGATTTTCATATAAGCATTAAGTAATATATACACTACGGAACTTCTAATCCGGCGTCATTTTATTAAAAAAATAAACTAATGTTTTAAGAAAACGGCAGTGCGTCGTTTATTTGCAGAAAGCTATACCGGTAAGTTGGTCGAGCCAAAGGGTCGCTAAAACTAACGAGATAATAAGCTAGTCACGGCACAGCAGTAAAGTCCATGAAACTACCCGAACTTTATCCGAAGCTCGCGGGAATGGGGTCGCGTAAATAACTATTACTTTTCCTCTAACGAAAATATATGAAAAGCGAGAGTATCATTCAACTGACATCTTATTAGAATACGCAATATATGGTATATATTACATTATATATTTGTACACTATTTAATTATCGCAATATATGGTATATATTACATTATATATATTTGTACACTATTTAATTGTCGCAATATATGGTATATATTACATTATATATTAGTACACTATTTAATTGTCGTCGAATAATTTTTATAATTTTCGTTGGTATGACTATTGTAATGTCATTTATTTAGAAAAGTTGTAAAGCTTATGCAATACCTCAAAAATAATTGGATTCTATCGAAAAAGAATTTGTTATATATTGTTGCTTTTGGGTTACGTACATTTCAAATTCTTAAAAAAATAAGGATTGAAGTTTGTGAAATCTGAAACTCATTGTCTCAAACTTACATTTTCAATATGAATGAAAATAATAATGTATTAAGTAAATAAAAAATTACATATTTATATAAAAAAATAAACATAAATCCAAGAAGAATAAATTTTTAATAGATACCACTTGACCATATTTTTTTTATAATATCACAGTGGTACCAATAGTCATGTCAAAATTATTTCAGGAATAAAGCACTTTTATCTTTAATTTTATTGCCCCATTCACTCTATATATCTTGTATCTACATATGCTGTACATATCCCGTGAACTTAATGAAAGTTCTTTAGCTTTAAGGCTTTAAATTGGGTAAACAGTTTGCCAAACGTAACAGTTTAGTGCTAAACCCATAGAAATCAAAATGTTTCAGTGCTTATTCAAAAATCAAACGAAATTAATTTCTCAATATTAACGTACACCTTTCTGGCATTCCATTAAAACAAATTATCGAAACACAAAAATTAGGCCTGTACGAAGTGGCTCAATTTTTAATAACGTGTCATTTTTTTCGTGATTGCTTTTGTAAGCTCTATCTAATTTTAGATTTCAATGTCATACAGCTTTCGTTATATCGGAATTAAATGACATTCACAGGGTACTTAGAGAAGACGTCTTTTAGCACGTTCCAAAAAACTATTACAACTTATATAAAACGCATGTGTCCGCTTTTGCTTACCGATCCCTCGAAGAACTCATATAATTATAAACTCTATGTCAATTTTGATATAATACGAACATGTTATTTTTTTTTTGTGTGGCTTAAAATCATTTACCTCGATATATACATAAAACTCTATTTTCATTGTCGTCTTTATCGTTTTTCTACTCGTCGATACGCCCACGTTTAAGAACGATCGCATTTCGTGGCAGTTCTCATTAGCCACTGCTATGAAGTGCTGAAACGATTTTCAGCTACCTCTCACATTTTCAAGTTATGTCTTCTCCTTCAAAACAATTTTAGAGTTTTATTACTGCATATACAAACAAATTTTACATAAGGAGTCGTTCTAATATTAGATAGTTTTTAATTTCCTTATGAATTATCATAGTTTTGATATGTGCTTTTAAATATACAACCTTTATTTATACCTAAAAGATGTCTAGATCTTATGATAACTACATGCAATGTAAAGCTTCAAGTAAACATTTTATATCCTCGTGAATGGATGTTGACTATGCATGTATATTTATTTATTTTTTAATATGCCCTCACCGTTTTGTCTTAATACCTGCTGTAGGGATCGTTTGCTATTTCATAGACGTGCTACGAAGACTGGAAATGTAGTTGACACCCTGTGGTGTCAACTACAGAAGTACAACTGTTTGCACTTCTGCGAGTGGCGACCTCTTATGATGTAAATAAATAACGATCATCCAATTTATATATGTGTATTCGTCAAAATTTATATTCTTCTCCTTTTATTTAATTTATCATTATAAACATATAATGAGAATATTACGTCTGTGATATTCGATTAGGTTCCTGTAAATCTGCAAAGGAAATATGATAAATAAATAAAATTATTCAACAACAATATCAATCACGTACTACATCAAATAACTGATCGAATGAAGTCGACGACAAATTATTGTTATAAGAATTTCTTTTTCTGTAACTAGACTCAAAGTGATATTGTGTTTGTTTATTTAAATGCTTTGCTTGAAATAGTTTGTTTGTTATGCCGTAGGATGACAAAGACTTTAGATGATCTTGTCCTATGTTTTTTTAACGTGATAACGTCTTATAAATCGATGAACGCCGGCTGCACACACGAAAAAGCATGACTCATTGTCGCGTTCATAGCACATTGCTACTTATAATTAATCTGTATAATTTAAGTAAAAAAATATTGAGTTAACGAATGCAAATAAATGTTAATTTACTGAATAAATTATAATTTTTAATTAAATCCTTTTTTGTATTACACAAAATAATGATAATTCAGTGATAAAAATTCAATTCAATTCATAATAGTATGCAATTTTTCATCAATGCTTTTTTACGATATTATCACGTAAAATCATCGTCCGTAAACCAACTTTACAGACAACCAATTTTTTTATTAAAATATAGCACAGCTGCTTTAAGCATTATACTTGTGTATTAAAGAAAAACATCATGACCTACGATCGCAGACGTAATAGAACGTTGGCAGTTTCAGGGCATTACTGGCCATAATCTGCTCCGAAGAGGCGTCACTTTATCATCCTTTCCCTTAATAGAACATTATCATGACGCAACAATGGACTTACATCTTGCATCTGAGAACATTATTTTCGAAGCTTAGACATAAAATAATTGACTAGATATCATCGAAAATATTACTTTTTACAAGTACCTAATTGACATAAACAAGACGAACATGTTTATGAATTACTAACTTTCGCCCACAACTCTGCCCGCGTGGACACAGAATTGATTTCTTTTTTTTAATAATTGATAGATTTCTCTTTCAATTGTAATCCCATTCTAGATATAAATTCAGATTCACTGTCGCTTTCGATGTTGATCTCGTTTCTGTTTATAATTTCGAACACAAATCCGCTTTCAGTCGATAGTTAATTATATTGATTATACTTCCTGAACGTTCGTGATTGGGTTGTTCAAACGCATAGGTGCAGTCATAGAGATTATATACGGACCAGTACCTCTCACAGTCTGATACCGATACTGGTGGTACTCTCAGTTATGATCTTGGTGTTGTTTTTAGTTTCCATTCCGATTCCACTTTTAGATCTGATTTTTCATTGGTTTATGGTTCCAGTCTTGACCCCGGCGAACGAACGAAACGAACAATCTAAAATGGAGTATCCCTACTGCTAGACTGCTGTATTGAATTTTCTTTGCCGTTTTATTGCATAACTACATACATGATAGTGAGCGCACATAATTAGTGCGATCTGTTACTCATTTATCTAGAGAAAAAAATATATAATTTTGATAAACTTTCTGAAAAAGGAATAAAAATCTAATCCTCATATTACTTACTTACTCGTATGATAATAAAAATTTATTCAATGTTCAAAAATTTATAGCAGTTAAAATTATTTTGATGGCAGACTGTAATTCAAAGTTAGAGCGAAGAAAACCCATGGAAAATGCAATCATGGAATCATACTGGTACGAGACAAAAAATAAGAGAGGCAATATGTACTAGCAAATAAACTAACAGTTATCAACACAATATAAAAATATATATTAAAAGCTTATGGACTTTGACTACACCGCACAAACAACACAAGAAACCAAATGGATTATATTATCAGTAGTTACTCAAAATTTTTCAATAATATCAAAAATTCGAAAAATGATACATTCCCTAGCGAACACAGATTACTATCAAAAGGAATAATACAATAAAAAATATTTTAAAAAATACAGCAAAGTTCATTAGATCTCGAACAGATTTATCTCGGAAAAAGATCAACAACTTTACCTCGACACTTTAAAGGGCAAAACGGAACATATACATTTGGAAAGCACCACTGACATAGAATCACATTACTGTAAAATAGAAACGGACACTGCCACATCAAAAACAAAATGTAGATGTCTTGGCCAACGAAATCAAACAACAACTTAAAAGATATACTACACCGTAATCAAAACCATCTAAAAGCAAAGAGGAGAAAAAAGAACTTGCAACTCACAACAGAATCACAAACAAGTACATAAAAAAAGATTAAGAAAGCTACAGAATGGAAATAAACGAAAAGAATCTAACAGTAACCAGATGTCAAAAAAACCCTCTGACAATTAAACACAAAGAAAATATGGATACCTACATTGAAAGCATAATGCAAAACAGGCAAATCACAGACACGAAAAGACCTGATTAACATTGCTTCGGATTTCTACCGGAATATTAATCAGGGAGAAGACAACATGAAATACAAATAGATACAATCATCACACTTTTAGACTGCAAAGAAATAATGAAAATAATAGAAAAACTGAAGAAAGAAAAAAGCCCAGGTCGTGACAATATTCCTAATGAAGCTTTAAAATTGGAAAAAGAAAAATAGTGGGTCCGATCATACTTCTGTTTCATAAAATATCAAAGAAACTAGAAATTCTTGAAAATTATAGGTAATCTCCAAAAATTCTGTTGTCTAAAGAGGGAGACCCTTCAGATATTAATAATTATCGACCCATCACCCTACACAAATTATTTGCCATGTGTTTATGATAAATAATAGCGCCAACTATAAAGATGAACCAACCAATAGAACAAATTGCATTCCAGACAAATTACTTTACTAGAGATTAAATTTACACATTAGACTAAATCTTGGAAAAACATAAAAATTTTGGATCAGAATTAAGGACAGAACTGCCACTGGTGTCTTGGCTTCCTGCATAGTCGGTTTATATGAAATATCTAGGCATTTCTTATATGTCCACGTGGACGGAGCCGCGAACACAAGCTAGGTATAAAGAAAAGGAGAATTATATCAACAAAATTAAATTGCCTTTCCCATAATTTCAATATAACTGCGATTTTATTTAATTCCATAATGTTGTATATACTTATCAAGCACCAAAACAACCCTTCATATTTTTTTGCTTGTCCGAAATAATCCACGAAACAACTAAATGATTTTTATTTTCATTGTTAGATAAAAGGACCTAATAGGCTACATACAAGGTACTTTTTATCACGGGAATATTAAGGGATTTTAAAATTTATAAAAACTGTTAAAAATAATAAAATGAAACAAATGTGGAGCAGTCAGGATCCAGAGGAAGACAAAATCAGGACCAGGTTCGGGATCATAGTGGACACAGAGTCATCAATCAGATAATGTAAAAGATGCATTAATTCATTTCTACATCTTTTACTCTTCTCATCTTTCACGTCCACTCGGATGAAGCCGCGGGTGAAAACTTTCTACGATAAAAATTATAAAGCGTTTGATCCATCTTGTGACAATCACTAATAACTTTATAGTCTAACCTATTTCAATAAAATTCAACATGGATATAACTTTACTGGAAGCCAATGAAGTGGTATAGAATTATTTTTTTGGGTTCCTTGAGGATTACTAAGAGCCCTTCCAGTTTAATAAATTTCAATAAAATTTAATATGGAAATAGCTGAAAATTAGGGTACGTAAAAAGGATATAGATAATATTTTTACGGAACCGTGAGTATTTCTAAAAATCCTTATAATATGACTAATTTTGGTGAAATTTAAAAATTTGTTCTTATTAGCACACAGATGTTATTTAGAGTGGTTTATGATTCCCTGGTTATGTTCTATTAACTTGTGCACGACATTAGCGTCTTCTAGCATCCGCAACTTTTCGCTGTTTATCCAATATTTACATATTCATGAAATAATAAAAACATTGATAATAAGGTTGTTTATTATTATTATAATTAATGAATAATTCTATTGCAACAATGCAACTATATGCAAACAGCAACAGCATGTTTTTGTTCCGTTTAACTATCCATTTTCATTTATGTATTCACTTCAGTCACGATAGTTTAATTATTTGCGCTTTGATCTACAATCTAGTTCAATTTGTAAAACAATAGTAATTATCTGCCTACACCAGCAATTAAATGATCAATCAATACGCGTGTTAATCGAGTGTTATAATTTCTTCCAACTTAAAGAAATAACCTATTCTCAACCTCTAGTACCTCTATTTGGAAACGGACTAAGAAACGATACAATGATCTCTACTGTTGCTGAAACAATTATAATAAGTATCAATTAGAAATATAATATTTTGCCTTGAACAGAACGGAACACTTAAGCGTTATGGTTTGCATAAGACAGTTCATTCAAAAAAAAAAAAACTAAATTCGCTATGGCAGAGGTCAAAGATTTGTAAAATTCATCAAAATAACCTTGAAGCTGTTGTGTAATTCTATGAAGACCGAACCATCCCTGTGTAACCAATATGCCTATACATTTATATCTTTCTAAAGATATTTCGGATTATCCAACTTTTATTTAGCCGTTTATTTGTGTATTATTTTTCAATTTCCCATAATAACTATTGTGTCTTATTCTGATAATAATGATAATAATACTGAAGTTCATACAAAATGTACTTTGTTTCCCGATAATAGTTCCATTTCTTGCATAGCATTTTTTTGTGTTTCTCCTTGCGGGGAAGGGGGGATAAAGTCTGATTAAGAACTAAGCGAAATTGAAACAAATCAAGAGCAAGATTGTGGCCAAAGGCATATTATACGACTGTGGTCTGAAAAGTTTCCGACTTCAACGTGAAGATAGCAGCACTCGTTTATAAAAACCAGTCAATGTAGTTGTGCATCCCTTAACAGTTAGTCACCAAAATTTCAGCCATTTTGGGGGCATAGTTAAATAACTATCAATTATCAAATGATAATTGTTTGAGTGAGTCGAAAGTGAGTGTTTTTGTGAAAATGGAAAAAAATTAATATCGAGATGCTGTTAAATTTTTATTTTTGAAAGGCAGTACAGGAGCAGACGCGAGAGTTAGGACGCAACAGCTACAACAAATATAAACCTATTTAAAGAGAGTGGAGGCGCGAGTAAAAGTTCAAAGAAATACGAAGTTTGTCTGGTTCCTCTATGTTTGTCATATTTTCATGACTAAATCGATGTATTACTTTTTGTTGTAAGAAATAATAACACAAAATACATGTTGAAAAAAAATCCATTCTAACGCAATTCATTGGATAAAATCAAAAAGCTTCATTTAACACGGACGACACCGCTGGAGGAATATAGACATAAGATTAAATATAGAGAAAAGAGACAGACTCATGTATTGATCCTTTATAAATTGGCGCCTATACACCTATTTTATCTTTTGAACATTAATTCTTGCCTATCAATCATCGAAACAAATAATTATTTTATTTATTCATGCACATACAATTTTTTGTAGAGCAGTGCAATATGCTCTTCTTTGAAATATATTTGAGTCGTATCGGGACAAGCTGAGTTTCACGACTAAAAGGCATACGCTCCTAATATTATGTTCTGCACACTCGTACCTTCTCGTTTCTGTTCGTTCCGCCATCGTTATCTGATTCGTAAGTTATTCGACTCGAAGTATCGTACAATCTCGTTTGTTTGCCATTTGCGGGCGCTCGACTTTATATTGAGTTTTGCAACGAATATGCTACGATTTTGCTTTTTTAGTACTTAATAAAAATGCATGAGGAAATTTTTTGGAAAAATACATCAGTACAATGTTTATTTCACGAAATAGATGTAAACATTTATATTGTTTTCAGATAATTAAGAGACATTCGGGGAATTTCTAAGAATATTACGAAACAATTTATTGTAGTCGTTTCGGGTTTGTGATTACGTGACTATACAAACATACTCGCCTACAATAATTTTATTTCAAGCCAAGAGGTCTGAAATTAAAGTCCTCCACTCCACGCCGATTCAGACAAGCTGAAGACGGGTAGCTATCATTATTACCATTGTAGTGACAATTTCAAGGCCTGGCATCTTAGTGTGCTCTCAAAAGCATGATTAAATTTGACTTAAATTTAAACCTTATCGGTCAATTCGTTTGTGGTTAAAATCCGGTAATTTTTGATTCGGGCGCATGCCTGCAACGTGTAGTTGCTTAAAACCCACCGCTGGCCTTTGAATGTTTTTTTCTTTTTCTACTATAACGTCTTCTACTACGAATTCTCATCATTTTCAAATATTATCAGAGGGTTGTGTGCTATGTGTTAGTATATTTTACAGGCAAACGTCCAATTGTGAATTTTTGTTAAATAAGCCCTTACGCACCAGTATACTTTTTAACCCTTGACTACAGACATACGGCTTAAATAATTTAAATTCAACTTAAATGTTGAGATTACCGTAGATTTACTGCAGTGTAAATTATTGATGTAGAGCAATATTAACTAATAATATACAGCAAAATATCATGATAATATGTAACGGAGTTGCACATAGAGATAAAAATGATATTCGTTAGATAAACTTTAAAATTTGAAAGATATGGCATAAACAATCTGTCACTTCATAAAGTTACTATTTACGTTTCTTCATTTTTGTGCAATCCCTGATAGTATTAAGATAGTCAAAATTTACTTGTAGATATAATAAGGTAAATCTTTCCTTCATTATAATAAAAATCTTTCATCATCATCATCATCATCATCATCATCGCTCGACCTTCAGCCAGTCGCTATGACTGAAAGGAACAAGTCTCGATAAAGGTATTATAGCCATTAAGTGCTACACCACTAAGATCCATACGAAATTTGGTGTGACAAGGTATCTGTGAAAAACCAGCTAAAGGGCGAGTCGGACTCGCATATTAAGGGTTCCGTAGCACCGTATAATATGTGACACAGCATATTCACTTTAAATAGCTTAGTGAAAAGCACGTTTCTTGTGCTCGACCTTCGACCTGAAGGTGATGCGCGACCCTCTTTAATACTTATCTTTATTTTAATTTTATTATTCGTTGTTATATCAATGGCATTAAACGCTGTGAAAATTTCAAGTGTTTACGCATTACTATTTAAAAGTTACAGTCCTGTGACAAATAACGGAGAATTAGTCATTGGGTCACGTTAGCATCCTTTAACTACAGAACCCTGAAAATGCGTAATTTCGAATTGCCTTAGTTTAACAAAATTTCCTCTTTGTCTTATTTATATCTCCTAATAGATCAAAACCGAATCAACGAGTCGAATAATCGCCATTACTTAACTAACAGGAACCGTCGAAGAACGATATTTAGAATATTGCAATCGATGAAGATTATGTTTCATTCATTATTTAATTTCTTATTCTCCCCCTTATTTCGTTTGATACCCTGCTCTATCAGATTAATTTATTCTTTTAATGAGTCTCAAGCTCCGATAAAATAACCTGTATATAATATTTGCATTTTCGTTCTAAAATAATATCTGGGCCATCAGCCCACGTAAAAGGAAAATAATACGGAAAAACAAACATTATAATGACATCGTTGTTTGATCATAATTAATGTTATGTCATCAATTCGAGCATTCGAGGTCAAATAATTGAAATAATGAGTCAAATAATTAAATTTAACCTTAATGAGATGAAATAGAAAAATCAAAAGTAACTAAGAGCATGGAGCGGCTTCAACTTCTACTTCCAGGAACAAAATAATTGGAGAATTTGAGAATCCAGGTAGCATCACAATGAAATTTAAGTACAAAGCACTTATAAAGTTAATGAAACTTTGATTTATTTTTTAAATAAGAGACTGATTTCTAAGGAATAATAATGTATTTAAAAGTCTTCCTTTTATTTTTGAGTCACCTTTTTTTAAATATTTTGCCTTTTAATGGCTTTTATAATTCAGTTTATTAGTTAATTTAGACAAAGGAAATAATACAAATTATAACCATTGTCCAAGTGACCCTACTTAGTAACATCTAGCGGATTTTTGGAACGTATTTTTGCTCATATCTATCAGAATTTATAAGATAGTCTAAGGCCTAGACTGTTCAAATACTGTAACGATAACTCTAAATAACAGATTTTCCACTTAATATATTTACACATCCCAACCGTTTGACCCCATAATTACTGTTGCCAGACTTAAAGGTGTCCTTGTCTTTCTTTTTTTCGTAGCACAGTCGAGGAACAAACGGGCAGGTAAGCCATTAGATAGTAGATGATCACCGTCGCTTGTTACGGCGATTTCTCCAGCGCCGCGTACGCCGATTCATTCCTTCGTCACTTCGGAGTACGGTTTTATTGTGGTGTAGCCAGAAATTATGGACAGCGTAGGTTTCAACTTGTATATTCAGTACGAGCTTCATATATAGCTGCTGTAGTACCACTGCGTTTGATACACCAAAATTGCTGCAACTTATAGCGATGCATCCACCTGCATATAGGAACCGCATACATTACACACGAGGGGACCTGGCCGTGCACTTTGAATTTTTCCGCAATAGAACCACATGTGCTTGGTACACGGATTCGCGGCCATACCGTATAGACCGCCCCGGGTCTCGGTCTTCCATTAATCTCCCCCGTCAAGGCACAATTTAATATGCGATTCATATATGCATTGCAATACTTTCGTATCATAATTTTAAGACACAAAACAAAACATTCAAATAATAAATGATCCTTACGAACTAATCCCTACCCAGGAAATAAAACACATTATTCAATTTATTTAATAGACACACAACGCAACAAAAGAATCTTTAAAGTAAGTCCTACAAACTAATACATAAACCATTCATTTTCACACATATTATTTAATTTTCGTCTAAGGGCGCGGCTGTCCGTAACACTGCCTATTAACACTCGCAGCCTCAGAAAAATGCTCAGTGCGTTGCGGGGCTCTTAGGAGGGAATAGGATATCTAATGGAGAGAGATAGAATTGATGGAAGGAGAAGGGTGGGGCACAGAGTTTATATTACATATTCTTAAAATATTCGCATGTTTGCAAAAACTCACTTTAGAATTTACTTGACTATATTACAAGATTGATTTAATCCTTAAGTAGGATAAGTGCAAGTCACTTTTTATGCAAGTAATAATGTTTTATCTAGATATTATTTTAAATTCAATGTCCAAATACATATTATAAGTAATATTTTTGTTTAAATAAATTTCATATTTTTGTATAAGTTTAAAAAATAATTGACGATATAATAAAATAGATTACTAACGGCTTTCAAGTTTGCCTGCTATTGTATCAGTTGTCAACAAATAGAAAAATCATTGAATTGATTTCAAAGTTTAGCAGACTAAAAGTTCGATATGTAAATTAACTATAATTTTAACTCATGAAAGATAGATGACTTTTATCAAAAAGTTTTGTTTTAAGGTTAAGAAGTATTTTCATTGCTTATTTTTTGTTTTTCCTTTTTGTACATATATGCTTTATGCCTGCCTCTCAGAAGTCATATATTCACAACCCTGACATAATTACTTTAGCTATTCATTTCGGACTATCGTCTCATATATATTTATGTCGATTTTTATTGCTACTTATTTTGTCCTTTATTGATATATTACCTATTTCATTAACATATATTTCTCAAAGAGTACCTTTGAACGTTGTCTTCTATTTTAGTATTAAAATTTATATTCACCAATCTCCATGGTTCCATTCGATTCACATGATCAAACCGCTATAGCATACCCTTTTTAATTGATATCACTACATACCCTCGCACGGTGTAACATCCTTCTAGTAATAAGAAAATTATATCATTCAAAATCACTACAACCGTTCTTCTTAATGTTTTTTACGCCACTAACTTATACTTTAGTTCTGTTTCCGAAGTACATAACCTTCATTTAACTACAATAACGTAGTCACAATTTAGAATTTCATGTGACTCATTAAACCTTACTCGACATTAAATTACTAACCATAGTTCTCCAAAATATCTCGTTGGTCTTATTCCCCAATTTTTATTTTTACTTTTACATTTTTCTCACGTCTTCCATTCTCGGTACACATATCTAACTAAAAAAACTTTACCACTCATTCAAATTATTTCAATCCGTACATATTTTACACGGCTCCAGTACTATGTCTTTCCATCACTCTTATCTTTTATTTTGCTAACATTAACTTTTATATTTTCCTCCTTATTTTCGTTCGTTCGTTCATACAAGTTGCCATTTACTGCAACTTTAGTGAGGGCGAGTGTATTATTTAAATGTCTTTGTCTAAAGGACGTTTGATACTTAACGCGCCCATATGGAAAATGCATTCAGTTTCCTTCAGATCGTTGAAGTTGCTTTCCGTGAAAAATGGAATAACCATGGGGATGCCATATCTCCTTTTGACACCTTTATGAATATCAAACTAATTTATCTAGCCTCCGTTTGTTATTTTTATAGCATAATTTTATGTTTTAGTAATATAGTATTTTTTTAAATAACTCTCTCCTTTAATGATTATTACAAAACAGCGAAAAAAATTTTTACTTTCTCATTAATATATTGAATATTACATATCAATATTTTGTATTATACATCAAAATAGAGAGAAAAAATTTTGCAACTTCCTCATAAACATATTGAATATTTATTTCAAAGAAGTTCTTAACTTCCATATAAATAAATTTAACTGTTCATTCGCATATTCACCTAAACTTTAAACAGCCAATGTAAGCCTTTGTAAACTAATGTAAGAATTTCAAAATTTATACTGTATAACAACAAAGGCATTTTAACATAGTACATTTGTTTCAAAAGATTACAAAGTGATACAGCTTAGTAATCATGCAAGGCAATTTCAAATTAGTATTGAATGGTGGGTTCTATTGGACTCAAAAAAAAATGCTTGGTCAAACAAAAAATTAAAAAAAACACATTTACGCAATGCTGTACATTTTGAACTATATATATATATATATCATTTGACGTATATCATATTCATGTAAATTATCATTTGCAAATGTTAATTATACTACGTTATAACAATAATGTATAACATCAGATCGAGCGATTCCATTTCCCGCCATTTTAGAAGCTTTATCGATTCACGTCGCCTTGGCCAGCATACAGCAAGTCATTGTGATTCAATTGAAAAGAAATTGCTTTTTGTTTCGTGCTGTGTTAGACAAAACCTTCGCTTAATATTGTATTATAAATTGAGTGACAATTTTCTACGTTATTAAAATTTTAGATGTCGACTAAAAACACATTTTATTATCACCCTGAGCATTGATTAAACTTACTCATTTGTCTATACTTTTAGCTATATCTCAGTAAAAATTAAAAGCTGTAAACGTATATGTAACCTAATATCCTTATTTACGAACCTGTGCCAAACAGTATTATACAACTCCCGTCGTTCGATGCAGTGTAGTCGAGAGAAGAAAAACATTATGGATAGTGTTCGTTGTGTATAGACATTTTGTCTTGTTACTGTTGTCGCGACTAATTAAATAATTTTTTCCATGGACAAATCCTCATGGATACTCGAGACCTAGGGATGGACAACCGAATTATGTCGCACCCTTACCGATTAAAACCCATGGTGTCCTTCTCGTAGCCTTGCGCTGGGGCCTCTCGGGTACGTTTGCGCATTCGTCTGCTGCCCCAGCGGCGTTGGCTCCGTCTATACTAAGAAGTCCTTGACCCTAGCATACCGTGCATCGCTCAGACGACTAAAATGACAGCGCAGAACACCCGCCAAATCATCTCGTGCTAGCAGATGGACGGTAACTAATTAGTACAGTGACCAATAGGTACACTGATTTTGTAGCATTTGAAAATATTCCGCTGTCGCATCATTGCAATTAATGCAGGTATCGGCCGACGTCGAGTATGTTTTGGGCGTAAATAACAATATAAATATATAAAACAAAAAATTAACTAAACGAGTAGAATTCACATCCTGGGGGTTCCGTGCAAAAATACCATTTAATGGTTTTCGAATTTTTACAAATCTACAACTTTCATAGTAATATTTTCAAAATAGTCTCTGTTTGTTTGATATTCTAACTGCTATATCCGTGTATCTACTTACAAATTAATGATTTTCAGATTTTTTTCTTTTGCTTGTGCTATGAAACCTCACTTTTCATTATTAATAAATTGATAATATTTTTATAGGTGTTCCTGCATTTTACATTTCCAAGGTTACATGATCCGCTAATCATCGATCTTATCCCATAGTGTTACAATAGGTTTTGATTTTTTTACGAGTGTCAGAATATGCGGAACAATAGTAATATTTTTGGTTGCATTGACTTAGAAGTTATTTATTTATGCAGCCCTAAAGGAACGTAGTGCTTTATTTGGTATTTATGTTAGTATTTATGTTAATTCAATTTGATATCTCTATCCGTTCGCGATAAAAAGTATCTTAAGAGACGGGCTGATAGACAGACACATGACAAAAAAATCCTGTGTTCGATTTTCTCTTTTGACTTATGGAACTCTAAAATTACTTTTTCTATTTTCTACAAAGAAAACTATTGTGTATATGTTCATTTCTTTAAAAAGAAAAATACAAATTAAAATTTATATTCCATTAAGAATTTGTCCCTTCTTTATGTAAACAGCTAAGTTACAACGCTTTTACACTTAGTTGTTTACATTAAGAAATGACAAGCTTATTTAGGTGGGGCTATCCTATGACGCTTTCATATGAGCTTCCATAGCTATATTTGATGTAATCACGTCTTTTTGCATTTTTCATTTTGCAACACGTCATATTATGATTCAGACAATATTTTTTAATTTGATTTAGAGGGATTAAGGATTTCGTATTTTGGAAAAGATTTCTTATATTATCCTCTAAAGTTAGCGATTTTCGCTTAGTTTTAATTAAAGTGAAATCGATTATTTCAATGTGCATTATTAAATGAAAGAATAGATAAGTGCGAAGGAATAATAAGTTCACGACAAGCGCGTTTGGTTATCCCTAATGGGGTGCCGATACTTACGATTACCTGTGGTGGTGACAGATGTGTATGGTGGAAGAAAAATGAAGGTAAAATATCTGCGTAACATGTGGGAAGTGTCTCTGAAAAATAAATGTGGGAACAGTGATATGAGACAGCGGCGTGGTATGAAGGAATATGTAGTGACTAGAGTAGAAATAGATATGATGCAGTGGTTTGGTTATCTGGAAAGGATGAATGAAAGTGGACTGACAAAATAAATCTGTAAAACGAATGTGTATGGTGGATAGGTGGGTAAGGGTTGCTTTAAAAATTCTATGCAGACCATATTGATGGCATATAAAAGGGCAGGATTTTAAGCGCCCGAAACCGACGGGCTTATTAATGGACGTCAGTGAAGTCAACGAGATATGTCAAATATCGTACCATGTGGGAATTTATAGACTTTGCCTACCCTTCTGGGAAATAGGCGTTAGGTTATATTATTATCATAACATTATAAATAAGTCCCAATGGATTCCTTTTGTTTCATCATGTTAGATTTTAATCATGCCAGTGCCAAGGCGTATCCTCACACAATATTTCAATTTCCCATTGACCAATTTAAATTTAAAGCTTTCTCACTGTCCCAGTGCAGAATGGAGGCTGGTAACTACTGTCGCTACTGATGGCTCAACGTAATCTTTGAGGTACGGAGTCAGTGGTATAATTTAAGTTACGAATAGAGAGCGCACGCTTTAATAGTGGCAAGGAAGGAACCCAAATTATAGAGTACCTATAAGGGCTGTTTGTCCTCCATTTTACCGCCCACAGTCTCGAAATGACTGTGAACTTAAAAATTCCTTTATTATTTTTTTTAATTAACAGTTTCTTATTAACAAACTGCAATCTATATTCAACATGATTTTACTTGTATATGATGAATTGTCTAAATTTTAACTAATCGATGGCAGAACACACTCACTCGTACCATAAAATACACCTCAATAAACTGACCGCACATTTTTGTAGCAAAGTGCATGCACTAATTATGATCCCTCACCCACGAAAAAATATACACATCTTTGATTTAAAACATTTGAAACATTTTGTTGATGCCTTGACCTGCCTAATGATATACGGATAGTCAACGCATGTTAACGCATTTTACCAACAACAACTTAAAATAGAGTCATTTTCGTTTCGATTAACCCTATGCTGCAAAACCCTGAAAACTACATCGAAATCTGTGAAGTACATTTTGTGTGACGCCATACGCCAAACTTCACAGAGTGTAGACTTCTCTAATCAGATGATCACAAGTATGTATATACACAGGTCTGTTACAATTTTATAATACTATAAATATTATATCACTTTTGACATGTTGCTGCATGGACATCACAATTTTCTACTTCCACTCATATTCATGTCCAATTTGTTTTTCATATTCACGTCCAATTTATTTCTCAAAATTAAAGTATTACCCTCATTCTTGTTGGCAAACTGATACAATACCAAACGCTGTGTCTTCATTTTATATTTATCAAAATATGACTGCTAATCTATTACAGTGCAATTCAAATTAAAAAATGTCGTCAGTAATAATGGTAATTCGTAAGATTATAAAATTATTTCATTATGAGATAGGCATGTTTAATAAAGGCGAACAGAGCTTTGATGTCTGTAATATATGTCGGATCCGTGGGAACATCACAAAGTAAAATAGCGGCTTTAATGAAAAATAAATAATAAAAAAGTACGCCGCCCTAGTAATACTTGCTCATTAATTTAATGGGTTTTATATATAATTAGTTCTTTTAACTTTTCTTAGTGTACTTTAAAATTAGTAATGTTTTAGCCTTTTTTTAGGCAAATATCAACTTCACAAAATTGTAACGCCATGGTTTATTGTTTATTTATGTGTGTATGTATACTTATTTCTTTCTAGCATATCTATAAATCTTCGCAAAGAAAAGCAAGTAAAATATACATGAATACATGTCTCTATAGATCTTTGTTCTTATTATTATAGGCTATTCCAATAATTAATAGTAAACTGGCAACAGTATGGGATCGTAGAGAATTAAAATTGAGGAACCTCTATTGTTTCATATGTTTACTTTGCATTTTTTTTTTGTGATTTTATTTGTCTATATATGTTTTTCTTAACTTGATTTAACAATAATAATCTTTTATTTATTCTGATGCCATATGTATGTAATGGACGTATACAATAAATATTCATCATTCATCCAATTAATGAAAGCAAATAGTATTAATTATTGAACTACTCATAGTTCAACCCCTTATAATATATACACACCTCGATGTGTTACTCCGATGCGATTCCATCAGCACGCTAATCAGGCCAAGGCTTGCACGTAGGATTCCCATAGCCCGTTAACATATTTACCTCGGAATAATTCAGTTTGCGTTTGGTCAAGAGCACGTACCGGCGGGAGCACACGCTTAGCTGTCGATGCTCGCTACCTACCGGTATTGGAGCGCTTATTTTGGCCCCGATAGCGGCATAGGCTAATTATGAATTCAACTTGCCGCTTAAACTGATTCCGTCTGAAGTTCTAGCCGCAGATTTCGTATCTAGATTGCCAATTAGGGTTTTAACTTTTTTGTCTCTGTGAATTTGAGTCGCGCTTTTGAGATATATTTCTATGTGATAGGTATTAAAGCAAAACTTTAAGAACTTACAAAATTTAAGATTTTCTGCAGTAAAATTTTATTACTGAAACAAAATAATAATTATTATTATATAAACTCACGCCTATTTCCGAGAAGGGTAGGCAGAGGCTATATACTTCTTGTACGATCTTTGCTTATCACTCTTACCTCATTCACATCCATCAATCTTTCCATGCAAGCTCATCGATTTCGGGTGCTTTAAATTAGGCTCCTTTTTAATATGCCACCAATATGGTCTGCATAGAATTTTCTAGGGCGACCCTTGCCGACTTTTCCATCACACACATTCACTCTATAGATTTGTTTTGTCAGTCCACTTTCATTCATCCTTTCCAGATGGCCAAACCACCGCAACATATCTCTTTCTACTCTAGTCACTATATATTCCTTCAAACCATATCGCTCTCTAAAATTAATGTTTCTAAATATATCTTTCCGAGATACTCCGCGCATACTACGCAGCGATCGCATCTCCAGTGCATTGATCCTACTTTTATTTTTCTTCTGCCATTATTCAGCTTTGACCACCAGACATAGGATTAGAACGCCAATATGGATAGCTAAACGCGCTTGTCATGAGCCACCTTTACTATTCATAATAGCGAGCAAGGCCCCATTCCCTTATTTCTCGTATTCGCTCTCCTTTCAATATCTCTGTCATGTTTACCATCATTTGTAAACAGGCTACCCAACTGTATAAACTCTTTCACTTGCTCGACTTTCTTACCTTCTATAAGTATATCGCATTAAGTTGTGCTTCCGCCCCTCTCAAACACCGTCACCTTAGTCTTACCGACATTTATTTTCATAGCTCTTTTCTTAACAAAATCATTTATTTTATTTACCATCCCCTGCAGCCCGCATACCAACTACGCAAGGATTACTTTGTCTTCGGTGTACAGGAGACATTTAACAGACAGCTTTATCGATCCTTAATCCACACACATACTCTTTCAAATCATACAGACAGCCATCCATGAATAGGTTGAATAACCACGGTGAAATTACACAACCCTTTTTGACACTCCTGCGTATGTCAAACCAGTCAGTGTGTGCCCCATTTGTTCTGAGGCAAGAACTGGAACCCCTGTATAGGGATTGCAGTACCGTCCAAAAAAAAAAAACAATAACTTTTATTTTAACTTTTTTGATAAATAAAATAAAAATACTCCTCTGAAATCTGCACGCTAAAAATAAAGTTACGATTTTTTTAATGGCTTTAAACTCTTGTTTTGACTGGCTGATTCCTAAGAGATAAACAAACTTTCATAGTGAATTTCTTTTTCAAGAGGCGATTCTCATTGAAAATGGATATTTTTTATAATTAATACACAGCAAGTAATCAGTGATTTCTTGGCAATCGAAAGATTCAAAACCCGTCATGGTCATTATGCTTCGTTTAATGAAATCTACGCTTGATTCAACAAAAAATAACATTTAAAACCCAAAATTTTACATCTTAAACTTCAAATGTCAACACTCAGCCATAAGTAGATATTTATAACTGATTGTTCATTGTTATAGTAGTATACTATTATCAGTCATAAGTATCTACTTATGACTGATAATAGTACACTACTACTATTTCCTTATCCATCTGGATAATGAAAACTTTCTATGTGATTCAGTTAAAGTTATATAAATCTTGATTCTAAAACAAAAACCAAAATTTGTACGATATTCTGAAATTAATGAAGTAAAAATGAGATATGTAGTTGCAATCTTCAGGTGATACGCCAGATTGCAAATATATTAATACACTACATATTGTGTTGATTTATAGTTTGATTAAATAGATAAATCAAATGAATGCACCTGTGTTAATGCGACGGTTGAATAAAACAAAGATTGCAGAGTTTTTAAGAAGCATCCTTGTATATTGAACAAAATCAGATGAGAAAATTAAAGGTCAGTAAAGGCCAACTAATCTTGTCAAAGCCGATGATTTTGAAAAAAAACAGAACTCCTGAATTGGAAGATATGCACATTGATACAAAGATTTACATCATTACAGAAAGAAATCCTCAAACGAAATTCATCTGACACCAAAATACTTTAAATGTCAGTCTGTCTACGATGGCGTTCAAACAAGTAAAGATAACTGAAGGACCAGATGAGGTTCGATTTACGTCTAAGTTCATAAAAATAAGCAGATTTTTTATCTCCTAGAAGTTATTTAATCTCATTGTACTCAGAGATACAACAGCTAATACGTGAAGCAAGCTTGATGACTTCCACCTAAACGAAAAGCCTTTAACACTTTAAATCACATTCTCGCATTCAGCTAGATCACATAAAAGATTGAAGGTTATAAACACACTGCATGTTTAATGTGCGTGAACTAGGAATTAGAATAAAATTCTACCAGAATCTGAACTATAAACTTTTTGAGAGTGCAATATCGGTTGATACCTCAAACTGTCTAAATGTTCTTACACCTACATATTCCACCATAGACACTGCGTAAATGCAGGTACACGACGAAAGTACAAAACTAATTCTATTGTAGAGATGTATTAGGAAAGAAAATGCAATATCTCCAAAACTCTTTGAAATAACTTTGAAAGACGTTAACAAACTTGTAAACTGCAACAAATGTTCAACAAAACTTCAATAATATCTACATCAAATATCTTTAATTTTCTGATGATATCATCAGAAAATTGTCATTTGTCATTATGACCATATGGTCGTATGGTGACAAAGTGACATGACAAAGTCTCCGAATAACCATGTTTTATGGGTCATGTTCTACCTTCAGGTACTTCACTAGGGATAATAGAGAATAAAATCTAAGAATTATAATAGACAAGACGAAAAAAATGACAAATATCCACATTGCAATAACTCCGGTGATAATCGGGGACTTTACAGTCATAGTTCTTGACGAATAGGTAGGAGTACATCTAATTGGAAAAGTCTGTCCAATTAAGCAGATACTATATTGATATAGAGGTCGCACTAACAATTCAAATTGGTTCGTGAACGTTCGGTAAAATACAACGTTTTTAAGATACTCCAGTGCTTAATCAACCCAGAAGTCAATACAGAATTCATATAGGGAAGTCGTATACAATAGCCAAATGTGGCTCATATTATTAATTTCCTTATCATACTCAGAGTCTAAGCGATATACATAAGCGATATAAATGGTCTACGGTCGGGGTTTCTCTGATGTAATATTCGGAACGAGGGGATCCGTTGAAGACCCAAAACAACCGACGTAGCTCACATTATCAACAAATTGAATTAGCAATAGGCAGTAACGTTGTTTGAGAAACCAATGACCGCTGGACGGCCACAAACGGGACGTTGACGACGAAGCATGGGATGACTCCCCGTACGGTTAACTGAAAACCCGTTTAAAAAGTCACGTAGTGGGCCTCTAACTGCTACAGGTCTGTCAGAGTCGTCGAAATAAAGTAGCGAATTGACATTACTTTAGAAATGTATGTAAGAAACTAAATTAAATATTAGAACATTATTGATTGAAATAAACATTAATCGCTGTACGTAAACAGTAAATAATATGCTAGTTTGGAATCTGAAGTTACGTTACATTTTGATTGTTTATGGAACTCTGTAGTTTACTTACCAAATAATTAAGTTATTTAAGCTTTGAATTTAATGTAGCTGAATCAGTACGTTACTACTGTTATTATTCTTGCATTTTTTTAATTTTTAGGTTATAGTTATCTACATTAAAAAAATTTGATCAGAGCCTATTGATGCGAGTCGTGGAGAGCACATACATGGAGTAGAGTGCAAAAATATTTATCTTATAACTAATTTAATACAATGGACTATAATAAAAAATAAAGATAAGAGAAAATAACTACTTATTGCGTACATATGAATTGCGCACACACTGTTTTTTTGTTTATCTGTTAAAAAAAATAATATTTTCCTAAAGACTATTAGCCAATGTGCACATAAACGCTAGCAGAAAATTAATTTATTGAAAATAATAAAAATTTCGAAAAATATTACATAAAGTAGACACTTTTATCTCACAAAACAAACCTTTTTTGGCAAATACATCATCTAAAAAATAGTATTAAATGTACATAATATGCTTAAAACTTAGAAATAGAATACATGTTAAAACTCCTTTTTGATAGACATAAACTACAACGTATATTTTTTATTTATACCTTTACTGTTTAATCTGAGATACCATTTCAGTTAGCATGTTTGCATGATCCCATCTGAATAATACTTTTCGAATAACAGCCTCCGTGGCAAAATCTGGCGCCAAACAAAAACATCTCAAATAAAACATTCTGAAGGACACATACCTTTTTATCCGAGTGGCCTTCGAAACAGCTGGATCTTGGGGCAGTGAGACGAAGTCCTTGTAAGGGATTTGGACAAGAGACTCGGGGACAAATGGGGCGATCCTTTTTCGGGATCTTAACCATTTCAAATCCTATCTATGGTCATTCAAAACAGCAATGCCACGAGTATCGTGAGGATTTATAGACCAGGCCAGACTCGAAGCGGTTTATTTTCAATATGGATTTGTTCGTTTTTATTTAATTTATTAAGTTTCTTCGTCCCTTTTGTCTTTTATTGTCGTTTAGTTATTATTTTATTGTCCGTGTTTAATGTAGAAATTTTCAACTAAAGCTATAGTTATTTTCTAGTTCATTTTTTTTAAGTCATTGTTAATATTTATTCATTATATTGTTTGTTTTTCATACTTATGTATTTCAAAAACTTATTCTTAATTTAAAAATTTATATTCAAAACAATTTAAATCAAAAATATCTTTATTTCGTGGGTAATGAAATTACTCTTGAAACACATCGTTTTTGTATCCTTTTGGCATTAACACTATAACCCATGTAAAACGCTGATTCACCCTAAGAAAGGGCAAGAAACTTAAGGTTTGCTTTTTTTCTGCTCAGACACAGGATAGATTAATTAATAAATCTAAGTACAACATTTGAAAATTACATGAAATAACCTGATAGCCGAGTAGTTCAATCCCTAGCATTTTCATTCAGATACGGATACGGACAGATATCATATAACTTTTTTTAAAAGCGTTTTAAATTCGTGAAATGGCAAACTTTGGATTTCAATTGGATGTTATTCTAAAAGCGCACACATTGACCCTTGAACGATTTGTTAACTGTGCTGAGTCTGGTTTTATGAGCAGCAAGATTATTTTTATGTCTAGTCTTAATATTATGGATGATGCTCATTTTTTGTGAACTGTTTAATATTTCTATTTAAATGTATCAGTATGTATGTATTTGTATTGTGAAGGTACAGTTAAAATATTAATTTCTTTAAATTTTTCACTTAGTGATGCTGTTGGTCTCAAGTTATAAATGGCACGAATAACCCGTTTCTGCGGCACCCGTTTCTGCGGCACAAGTGTTTACATCGGTTGCATGACCCCATTCTAAAATTCCACAGGCCTTCCTAGGCAAAATTCTAAAAACCTTGAGTTTTTTAAATTTACTCACCAAAAAAACAGAGCTGCAATTGTAATGATAAAAGCACAAAATTATTTCAAACAAATATTAATATGAATGGTAACGTAACGGAGAGTAGCTCTAGTAATTTGCAAGATCAGATTAGTGCAATCTGCAATGCAACCGTAATATAAATCACAATAAAATTATTTAAAATTGTAATAAAAACCATTGTTTTCTCAACCTGGGACACCAAAATATTCATTATACGGAGAACAAAGAGCTAGAAATTGAGCTGTTCATAGACGGTGTTATCATTGATACATTCTGTATTACGGAGCACTGCCTTAAAAACTATCAGCTTCTTTTTGGTTTTGTTAATCATCGAGTTGCAAGCTCTTTTACTAAGGAGAAAGCAATACATTGAAGTCCTTTAATTATTATACAAAAAGAATTTGAAATTCAAGGGAAGGACAGATATTGTGGACCTCTCTGTTGAACGAATTGTCGAAATTGCCTGTATGTAACTCGAGCGGCTTGTTGTGATGAGTGTGTACAGACTCTCCTATTCAATCTATGAAATATTTAAATCGATTATGGACCATATCATGGATCTTTTATAACCATATATGGATCAGTTATAAAAATAAATACATTATAATCTGTGGTGACTTTAATGTAAATTTATTAGATGTTACAAATCACAGTAACAGGATTCTGAAAATTTTTGGATGTTTAAATCTCTTTTTAGAAACTACGAGAATCCTTTGCATGTAAGACGTGCCTTGATAATATTTATAGAAATGTCGAACCACAAAAAAATGATTATTAATAATTAAAATCAGACCATAATAATCAGTTACATTTTATCAAAATATCTACTAAAAATACATAAAAAGAAACATAAGGTTTATAGCAGAGATTGAAAAACGCTTCATTAACTTATGATTGAAAAAATATTATGTAGAGAATTCCGGATCTGCAATGCTGTGACGATTCCAATGAGATGTAGAATTCAATATTCAATGTATAAAATTTGAATATGATAATATATTTCAACCAACATATATTAAAATATATACGACTCATAATCATTAAGTGAATGAGCAACAATGGGAATTAATATAAGTAGAAAGAAATTATATGAGCTTTATAACGAATACGCTTATAATAATAGTGAAACTTTTGCGGAATATTTTAGAAAATATTCAAAAATATTTAAATGTGTTTGCATCGCAGCTAAAGCCAAGTAGATAAACAATAAAGTATAAAAATAATAAAAACGTGATAAAAGAGACCTGGGGAGTCACAAAGAGCGATATTGCCAAAATTAAGGGCCGCCTATATTGATTTGGAACTAAAATTACACCACAAGTCCTTAAAAAAAGATATAGAGGTTGTTGAGGTCTTTGAAAAGTTCTTAATTGACATTCTAGTTTCGGCCACCGAGACTCTTAAATCATCTACCACTCTTGCTGACTCATTATTGAGAGAAAGTACTAGGATCTGTGGCATTAGTTTCGAATTTAAGTACATATATAAATAAGTAAGAGATTATAAAAACATTTGAGACGTTGAAAATGAAGAAGACTGCTGACTCCCATGGTCTTTCTGCTACAATTATAAACTATCATTGACTGTAATGTGCGACACTTGTTGTTTATTTTTAATAAATGTAAAGGCAATGGTGCGTTTCCCGATCTGATGAAAGAAAGCAAAGTTATTCTATTGTTTAAAGGAGGTAGTACATCAAAAACAAACTTTAGGCTTATATTTATACTGCCGATATTATGTAAAATTAAAAAAAAGACTGATTTAAATCTATTACTAGCCCATTCTCATACTAATCATTTAATGCCCAAATATCAATTCAGATTTACACCGGCTTGCTCAACAGTCGGCTTTGGTGTTGAGCTTATTCAATATTTTTTTAGAGCTTGGGAGCATTATTAAATAGCTTGCAATTTTTTAAATACTTTATCAAGTAATTATTTTATTTATAATAAAAAGAAAATATTTATATTAGCCATCTATAATCATTCGACGCACAATCTTTTTTTTGGTTTTTTACTTTCATTCCTGAAGGCTTACTTACTCAAAAGATTACTTTGCCGTCGAAGCAAATGGTCTTCCGGACTAAATCTTGACCATTACAGGTAAATTCACCTATGAAATTGTAACTTAAATCCAATTAAACTACATATTCTGTGTCATAAAAGGCTTTGGTTCCAGACGTAGTGTCTTTCTTTCTTTAAATTACACGAAAATTTTAGATGCTATGCAGCATTTTAAGATGTTTGGGCCCCGCAACCTACGGTAGTTTACGCCTTATGTATTTTAATTGGAAATTTAGGCATCCTCTTAATATTTTTCTTTTACTTTTTTTTGTATTTCATTATTATTATTATTTTTTTTTTTTTGGTGCTTATTAGGCTAACAAAATATAAATTTCCAGAGCTCCGAATGTGGACATCACTAAATATATACTAGGAGACCTTAAGAGCCACAAATCAAATTTATGAGTCACATCTGATAATTATTTTTGCGCTTAAAATCGATTTTCTACGGCCCCTCTCTGTTTTACGCTGGATTTATGAATAACCTTGCTTGTAATTAGATTGAAACAAATAAATTATACTTTGCCCAAGTCTCTTTTTAAAGCGATTCATCATTTTGTTCCTTTATATCGTACCTCGAAACAAACAAAAAGTTTGTTAAATAAAATTAAGAGTTGCCGAAATTTGTTTTGGTTAGATTACGTGTCCCTTTTTACAAATGGCGTGTTTCTTCAAAGATTTACTCCAACATTAATAATAATAAGTGTGGAGTGTAGAGTAAGCATATAAAAATATATTCGTCTTATTTTTGAAAAATACATTGGAGGCGATTAATGGCAAATGTACCTCTACTGGTTGATTTAAATACATGGATAATTGTGCATTGAGGTTTTTAAACCACAACGGAAAATAGAAGGGTGTTATTCGCTGGACCCTTATATCCGTCTGTCTGTCTGTCTGTATGTCTATTTGTGGTATCGTAGCTTACGACGTGATCAGTCTAATGAGTTTTTAAAGTGAATCTTTAGTAGAATAGTTCTAATTTGAAACTCGAAATGAAAATGTGCATGACAGAGACAAACACTTAAATGTGTAGGATTAAGCCGGCAAGACAATCAGATAGAATACATTTATAGCCTCCCCATTCTTGTCCACTAACCATTGTACTTTTATGTGATCCTGTACATTGTAGAGCTAAATCGAGAGACCAAGCATCGGTGTGTATCTACATTGCACATAGTCTAATGCTTGCTTTCATCCAAGAGTTTTACCTATATTAGTACATGCGTGTAGTCCTGCATATTGCGAAACCTTGGGAGAAGATAGCGTGTAAAAAGTAAAGTATAGAAGGTATATCTACATTGTAGTTTAATATTTTCTAATCACAAAATTTCATTCTTAATTCTTACTGCTCATAATCACATGTCACATAATCACAATCATTAAACACATTTTAAACTATAAAAATATTATAAAAAAATTTGCAATTATTTTAATCCTAATACTCTATAGTCATCTCAATCTCCCGTAGGTTACTTTTCTGAAGTTGCATTTCTACTCTTTATTAAATACGTACAAGCAGATTTTTTTTTTATTAAAAGGCTGGTTTACACGAAATTATTCTCAGCTGTATGTGATGAAAATCGATTCAAGAAGCTTAAAGTTCATTAACGATCATCATCGGTTTGAAATTTAATACAACATATTAATCCGATCGTACTATAATAATTATTTTGAGCAGATGGTGCGACAAGGACAGTACACAAATTGTCCAACTCTTCGACTATTTACAGCAGACGAGACCAATTAAATGACTTCAAATATAACATGTCTCAAAGAACGATTGGTGTATACAGAGGGTAAAATATTCTTCTAATGAAGCAAAAAAATGACCGCATGATTTTAACTTTATTAAAAATAAACTCGAGGATTTTGGATTTAGTATAATTGGTTACGATAAATATCTGGTGTAGACGATGAACAAGAGCTCAGAATGTACCAGAAAGTTGGTCGGTCACTAGATGCCAGGTTTATAAAATTTAGACCAATGCTATTTTATATTTCCACAAGTTCGAAGTTACTGACTTACGTTTATCACAACCTTCGTAATATTTAATTTATAAACTTATATACAAAATGAGAATGAAAACGAAGCGTGTTATAACTTTGATGCCTTCCTCTGACTGTTGCTTCTTGGTTTCGTAACGAACGAGTGAATCGATTGCAATGCTATCATTTTTAATTTGCTAAAATTTATAACCTTGAAACAAAATAAGTGCGGGACTAGTTAGCTCGCAAGTTTCTGTCAATAAAATAAATATAAAAAATTTGTAAAACAGTTGACTCTGCAGGCCATCCCTAAAACTTACACCTTATGATATTTATCGATGTGTATTTGAGCTCCTCGAGTAGAAAAATGTATTGTCTCAAAGATAAAGATTCTTTAAGCATTTTGAGCTCAAAAATTTGACCAAACAGTTGACCTTGTAGGCCATTGCTGAAACTTTTTGCTTCTTTCGGGATTAAAATCTTCAGTAATACACCTAAAATACACCTTGCAGTAAATCATCGAATTTGAGCTTAAAAGTTTGTCCGAGAGAGGCTTAAGAGCTTTTCTAAGCTCTCCTAAATCAAAAACATAATTTACTATCTAATATAATACATTTTTAGTTCTTCGCATTCAAACATGTAAATTTATTTAAATAAAACGCTATTTTTTATTTTATAAGTAAGATATCTAATGAATGCGTTCGACTTAGATTGGTTTTTATTTGCATTGAACGTAGTTTTTAAGCAAATAGACTTGACGTAAATAAAACGTTTTTGCCAATTTTTCGTTAATATATAGGTATAATAAGACAATTTAATTCGATATAAGTCAATAGATAGATATCTATCGAACAAACCAACCAATGTTTGGATGCAATTTGCAATGTTATACGTAGCTTTCTAAGCAGAAAAGCTAGTTAGCTTTAGGAACTCTTCGGTATAGTAGTTTAAAAAATAATGTCTAAAAAACTATGATAATTTATTAAACACGTACACATACACATGCACACGCACACACGCGTACACGCGCGCGCACAGTCATACAAACAAACAGACATCACATGGAAAATAGTCGAAATAGATTCCTAGTATCTATAACAATGAGAGCTGGTGAAAACTCTATTTTCCAAAATCGAGGTGCAAACGGTAATATCCCAATTGATCTGCATAGCGGGAAATTTAAAAAATTAAAAACAGTTGACCCTGAATTTCTTATTCATTTCGAATTTGAAGCAATCGAAAACAACGGGCATGGCTCGAAAAATAATCAAAGTAGAGTCCGAGGACTGAAATGTCAAGATCCTGTAAAAACTTGATTTTTAAAAATCCGAATGAAAAAAATAACTGTTTTCCAATTTTTTTTTTAAATTTTCAATTATCTGATGGCGATACGTTAACAATAACTTTCCAGATTTTTTAATTTTTTTAATATTTCTTTGCGGGAAGTTAACAGTCTAGTAATTATTTGATAAAATACTTTTTCAAAATTTTCGAACTGCTATATCTTTCGAATGATTCAACCAAATTAGATGGTGCTTATAGCAATCAATAGAGCTTTTCAACTACAAAATGTGGCTAAGTCCAAACAACCGATTTGACAAGAGATTGACATGCTATCTTAATAAAAACACTTTTTTTGCTATCTTTCTCCACCTATAATATTTTGAATGAATAAATCGATTTTGATAAGTTTGCGTCAGTCGTTTTACTTTTTGGAGAAAATAACTGATTAGATTTTGAAATCGATTGGTATAGTAGTCTAAACACTATTACGTTCTTGAAAATACCACTTTTCAGAAACTTTTAATTTGAGATTTTTCAAAAACAACTGGGTTGAATCAGTTCAAATTGGCAGAAAATCTAAATTAAACATACGCCTTTTCAATGCCGTACATTGCGTGTAGCACGGACACGCACGCGCGCACGCATACTCTCACGCACACACACATGTTTAGCATAATCAAGAATTTACAATATCAGAATTTACAATTTACAATATTTACAATATCATGTTCAATATCCGTGTAGGAATACAAAGCATACGAGTAGCATCTCAAGAGGAACAAAAAGGTTCGATTATTAAACAGGAGCGATAGCTGTATGCTCTTCCGACCAGAACAACATCTTAGATGGTGCGGCACGAAAGCTTCCTCCCCCTTACCTAAATATGGTCCAGCCCCTTCAGATGGTATTACTTCAGCGTGTTTCAGGTTCGTCTATCTTATAGCGACCGTGGGAGAAAAGTGTGTATCCAACAAGTTGAAGCTTATCGAACACTAGTTCACATAATCATAATCTTCTATCAGCTCGTTTTGTTTGTGTCACCTTTCATAGTCTTTCTGAGGTTTCAAATATAAAAAAAAAATGTCAGCGAGAATACATTCATACTATGACTTAGCGAACAAGTCGGATTCTTGACCTATAGAGAAGGTTGGACATGGATATGACAGATACGAGAGATGAATAAGGGCTAAATAACTTCATATTTATATACAATGTTACAGGGATTAGATATTAGATTACGGACTTCGAGTCTTTCATGCTGACGCAGTGCAAGTCGACAGCTGTTAACAAACGTTGTCACTGTTGTGTAGACAACATTCATGAACAACGGCTGAACGTGCCTCACTAATAGCAATTGGTGTTTAGTTAGTATCAACTAAACAGCTAATTGATCAATTCGCCCGTGATAGGGATTGGACCCGGTATCTTTAGGTTCAAGAAAGTAACTGCAACCTAACTTAAGTATATTATTTGCATATATATGACGAAAAAAAGAGAAGCGTAAATTTTATATTGTTTTAATCCTAGATTTATGGAGTGGTGTATCATTTTGTGGATTGGCTCGTTTTGTTTTTGTTCACATTTCGCATCAATATTGTACATTTAAGCTACTTATTTTGTTTATTTAAAGGTTCTTGTCCGCATTTAAGGGACAACATGATTCTATACCATTTAAGGGATCGTTTTATCGCTCGATATTTTTTAAATTATTTATTTAATTAATTACAATAAGATTTATCCCTTTGTTTCGAAACCAGACACACCTAATAAATTTTCTTATGATTGACCACCATCCATTCTTAAACACATATTTAATCTGTTTACTAGCCCTCTTTGCACTATTTGAAGCATTCTATTATCAAACGAAAAAGCCTCATGAAATTTGGATAAAACGTTTCCTCATCTTTTTTTTTTAGACCCATCCATTTATTAGGGAATCGTTCATTGATCACACTTCTCGCTATTAAAGCATTGTGAAGACCCGCTCCGTCATGATGATACCACGTCCGTGTTTTCACACTTAATGGCAACCTACCCAAATATATGGTAAATCGTTTTCCAAAAGTCTCTTATAGTTTTAGTCGTTCCATCGGCGAAGTACAATAAATAGACCAATAATTTTATGACTTATAATGCCGGCTCACACATCAAAACTCCATATGTTTTGATGACATCTTTCTCTCGTTACATTAGGATTTACGTCAGACCACCAATGATAGTTTCTGGAAACGAAAACGCCTCCTCTAGTTAATAGTGCTTCACCGACGGAAAGAATTCTTTCACTAAATCGACGAGGAAGACGGTTACTTTCTTTTAACTAACGGAATAGTTCAATCCGTCTGCCATATTCACTGTTTTTTATGGATGAAAATGGTACAATTTAAGAATATTATGTACTCTGTTTTTTTTAATTCGTGTTTGCTTCACAAAGTCTTGTACTATCCTACTACTTAATGTAGTATCCCTGAAAAGTGCATTCAAAATTATTTCATGAGCGTTATCACGAGCAGCTCATCCTCCTTCGTGACCAAGTGGTACTAGAAAACCCCTTTTTCTACCTCTCATTTCTAATCTTCAAAACACATTTGTATGAGGTCGGGCCTCGTTTGCATAACGTCGACCGCACTCAATTGTCGCGCCATGTGCACTATTATTACATGCACCCAAAACCAAAAGCAAGTCGTAATATTCACTTGCTGTATACATTTTTACAGCAAATAATAGCTTTCAAAGAAAAGAAGACACAGCATCCAGGGAAAAATACTTGAAAACAATCAATCTACATAACAATAAAACGTCGCAAGCAGAACACAAATACAAGTACATTTATAACGCATGTTCCTACTACGCAAAGATCAGTGAACAACTATACATTACACGACACACGACAAGAATGAAGCGACGCGCCCGATTGTCTATGCGCGATCAGTTACGTCCCATGGCGTCTTGATGAACGGTATTCTGCCCTTACCCCACTCCCGCGCACGCTTCTACAAGAATTCGACGCCGAAACAATTTCGATCAGCATGCTATGCCAAGGCATTTAATTCATTTGTCAATGTCGCTTAAAGTTTACGTGCATTCCATGTGTAATTACTTATTGTCTTTATTACATAGATACGAGCAGCTACAGAATTTTAGAAATGTAAAATGTCTCTAAATATGTGAAATTAAAATTTTACGATATAAATAACGAATCAAAATATACTCCAATAAAGAGGATCGAAATTGCTTGACGATCTGTTTTTTTCAAAATGGTATAGACTTATCTCCAAAAAGATCGACTAGAGCGAAATTCACTTTTGACATTAAAATTAACGTTCTGAAAACGCTTGAACCAGTTTTATGCTACTCCTACCGACACTGTATTAAGTCCATAAACTTCACAAAAATTTTTTCGCGGCGTGTGTCACATTTTTCCCTTTTTGTAATAAAACTTCAAAATGTATCGAATTTCTACATTAGATTCACTCATTTTGGTGGACAGAAAAACAATAGAAGAATGGCTGAACAGCGTTCATACTTTTTCTTTTTTTTTTAAATATCGTCTATATAATAGTATCAAAATAGCCAAATACAAACAGTACAACTTCTTACTTACAAAAAACATTCATCATCAGTAAAGTTTTATTTATTTTTAACACAGTTAATGAATATGCTAACACAAATCCACTTTTAAAACACAAAAAAATGGCACACTACTCTTTACTGATAAGTAAATATAGTAATGACACGAGCGCCTCGCGACGTTTAAGCAAGTTTTTATTAAGATGCTGGAAAATTTCACAATTTGGGGAAGGCACGATTTAACTCCCGCTTCAAAGTTGTGCTCAGGGGCCTTATTACTGCAAAACAGTTCATTTGTTAAATTTTAAATATTATAGAACCTAAACTTTCCCAAAAAATAGACGTACATATTTGTCTCTTTTTAGTGAAGCTTTTTCGTTTCATCGAGTTTCAAATCGCAACGGCGCTCAAGAAGATGTCACTTCAATATTTTAATGTCTACTACTTGAAGCACAGAACATAGTTATTATCATATACAGGTTTAAAGTCTTACTACGCTCACATATAGCAGTCTTGTTTAATATAACACGTCCAAAGAGAACGATTTCGATATCGCTCTAAAATATTGATTTTACACTCGAATTTGCCAATGCTCTGCTTGTTAAGTTCTATTTAACGATACATCACCAGCACAGAGAACACTTGAAAGAAAATTCTAGGTAAAAAAGGAAGAAAAAGAAAAATCGGAACCAACGCCATGTGTAGATGCCAATTTTCGCCCCCAACTCGAATATTTTTTAACATTTTTAAGGAGCAATCGCGCATATATGTAACCGAGAGTAGGCGATCACTGCCGCCAATGGATATCCGCAACCCCAGAATAGTCACTGATGTTTTCTAGCCTCTTAGGAAAAAATAGGCTCTTTTTTGTAGATTCTTCTTACACAGTGTCACAGTTGATAGGTAATAAAAAGGAAAAAATATAATATAATAGTTGATAGAATAAATAATTTTATAAGTTACTAAAAATTTATGCCAAAAAATTATGTATCTGACACAACGACGATGAACGGACGAACGAAGTCGCGCGAAGTCGGACTCTTTAGGTAAAAACACTAAAATTGAAATGCCGACACATATTTAAAAATTGACTATTTCTAATATACTATTTTACTTTTACAACGCCCCTTCAGTAGAACAACCCTAAAAAGTGATCGCATAAAAAAATCATTAAAACTTCGAGAGCCGCGGTCGCCGGCAACTCTCGCCCCGAGGAGCGATCGCGCCGAAGGGAGTTTTAGGACGCCAAATAAAATGAACGAATGAAGGTTCGTGTGTTCCGAGCACTGCTTTTTTTCCCGTTTGTTTGTGCGCACACGCGGCCAAGATAACATTTTACGGCGTTTAATTTTGACGCGTTTTAATGCGGCGCCACCACTGTTTGTTTCTCTCAAACAGAAAAGGTTTTTCGAGGTGTAATGGGGCAGTTCTGTTGATGAATTTCTTCTTTGTTTCGAAGATAAACTGTATTTTGAAAATGTGAGTACGTGTAGCGCTTATTTTTTTTATAGAAAATACAATTTTATATTCTTTTTAAATGAAACTCTATATGTGACATTAAAATTTTATGGCATAATGTAGTATCTCTATACTATAGCGCAACTACATGTGACTACGTGTAAAAATGTATTCAATATTACACGTTTTGAATTGCACATAATAAATATAGCACAAATTATTATGTCCAATTCAAAACGTGTAATATTGAATACATTTTTACACGTAGTCAGGCCATTTCTAAAATTAAAAAGATTGGCTAAAACTTGCTAAATCAGTATTTTGAATACAAATACAAAACGTGTATTCTACAAATTAAGTGCATGGCACAACAAAAGTGAAACTACAATTTTTAATACTATGAAAAATTTTGAAATTATTAATTTTTCGCTTTTGTACAAAACTACACATAAGGATGATGTCATATTTTCACTTTAAATCACGCCCTGTCTCGTAGAGAGACCTATCGATTCTGCAGTATTTTTTTTTTGCAAAAGCAAGTGATCATTTTGATAGTTGCATATTTTTTTTAATAGGAAATAGTTTGGTTGAAACCGTGATTATGGCAAAAACTTATTTTCGTTCGAAATTCTTAAGTAAATGAGAGTATTATAAAGAAAATTATGCGATCTTAGAAAACGTATTAAATTTTACAAGCAAACTTTAATTCAGAATTCATCGAATAATATTACGATTTAACAAAAAAATAAACGCTTCTATCTTTATCTCTTTCGTGCTTTAAACAAAGTATCACGTTGCATATATTCTTGTATCACATATACAAAACGTAGGTAAATTTTCTCGACAGTCTTATTACAAAACAACTACCTCGACTACACCTCGATCCGCACGAACGCAAAAGTCCAAAAAGGGCAGACGGGGGCGTAACGAACTCGGGTTCGGCGCATGTATGTGTGTATTGTTATTTTCAATAAAAAATATCGAACTTACACGGGAAATATCGTTGAACAACCTCCATTAGGCGGCGTGGCCGTCGCGCCGTACAAGACTCGCTCATTTATTTTATGGCTTGTATTTACGTTACGTGCTTTCTTTAGTCTCCGTTCCTTATAATCGAATCGTAAGGAATGTTAAGTTCTGCAAATTACAGCTTGTCAGTTTTATGGTAATGTAATGTTAGAATCGTGATGATTTATAATTCACGTTTTCGTAATTATGCTAATGTATACTTTTCGGCGATTGTTATACAGAAGGTCGTATGCTCTAGTTGATTTCATTTTTCATGTGTACTTTTATAACATTACGAGAGTGTGTTTTATTTTCCTATTTGCGTTTAGTCAATGACGTCAAATAATAAAGGCAATTTTGTTTAAACGATTTCCCCGGCATAAATTTCGAAGCGATCGCTCAAAAGCGATCGCTTCGATGTCAAAACACCGAAAGCGTTAGGACGTCTAGCGTTCGCTCCTCTCCGGGGTTACCTCGTATTTGGAAATTAATTTTCCCAAACCTGACCGTTATTGACAGTTCGTATTACAGCTTCGGTTTATTGTTGGACCGGAACTACTTAACAACACGGAGGGAAAACTTTTTAGTTTGACGTGAGTGCGTGTGGTCGTGCTAAGAAACATTATTATTATTTAATGAAAACTAATTAGTGATAAAATATTTATTTATTTCAATAGACATCAAAAAACTCATAAGGTCGATATTATGCCATCAAAACTTAATGCAGGTATACCTCATTTAGAGCGTGCTCTACATTTAGATGTTGACCCACATAATCTTATTACATCACATAATCTCCTAAAACATATAATTAGCTCATAAGCTTCGGTTACGTGGTTTCTCATCGCCCTAAGCGACATGAAACCGATCACTAATAAATTTTCTATTCTTATTAGAGAAACAGTTCTATTTCGATCGACCAAGTTTAATTTATGCATGAATTATAAGCACATTACTTAAAAACGTCAAATTATGTACAGTGGGTATCTCCATTATAATATAAAAATGAAATGTGCATTTATAAGATACCAAGCAAATTTATTCGTTTTGAAGACGTGCTAACTGCACAACGTGGTGTGCATGTCGCGGTGGATTCTCGCTCGTTCTGCAGTGGACAATGAAATATTTCACATAAGCTTGTACGTGGTGAGTTTATATACGCCAATAAAATATATTCAAACGTGAAATGTATACCATGCTATAAAAAAGTAAATTGAATCTTAAGATCTAACGAAGATGGTGCCATAACGGAACCCTATGACGGGTCGAGTTCAGAATTTGAAGATAATGGAAGTCCGAAATAGTTTTCCCAAGGCCAACTAAATGAGGTAAGAAACTTGAATCTTCCTAAAGATGTTGCTGAGTTACTTGCCTCAATGCTCATAAGCCGGAACTACTTCTGCTAGGAGTGTCTTCCTGTTTAGATATAGTAAGAAGGAGTTCACTCCCTACTTTTCCCAAGAGAATAAGTTGGTTTATTGCACAAGTATTAAGATTTGATAAATACATTTAAGATCCAATAAGATACAGCACAAAATAGCGTCTTTTCATAGATTCATAAAAAAGAAACCTTAAAGCAGTTTTGCTTCACAACGGCGGTTTTTATGCATCCAATCCTGTATGTCATTCAGTACACTTCAAGGAAACTTATGAAAATTGAAATTGATTCTTTGCATATTAAAATATAAAGACCACGCTTGTCAGATATGCGGAAATTGAAAAATCTTGTGCATATTAGTCGAATAACAACCTGAATTTACCAAATTTCGTTGCTTTTTGTGTCTATGGATAGTCGAGACCGAGCTAAGGGAGTTAGCCTCCGAGGGAACTTAGTAAAATAACTTCTTCCAAAAAACATTGCTACCTCAACACAAAGTTCCTCTACCACCTCTGCATGTAGAACTGGGATTGATGGAACCATTTGTGAAATCACTTTCTAAAGATAGAGATTGTTTCAAATACATAATATTAAAGTTTTCAGCCCTCTTGGAAGAAAAGATGAAGGAAGGCTTTTTCGTCGCACCAGACATCAGACGGCTTATATCTGATGTCTGGTTCGTGGTGGAATGGTGAATTTATTATGGTAGATCCTCAAAAAGAATCATGGATTGCCTGTAAGGAAGTGAAATTTCTGAACAATCTCAAGGACCCTAACTAAGAAAATATTTAAAAGAATGCTAAGAGCATTTCAAGATTTAGATTTCCCAATAAGTCTAAAAGTACATTTTTTTCATATTCACTTTGACTACTTACAGAAAATTTGAGAAATGTGACTGAAGAAAAAGATGAAGGATTTCACCAAGACATTAAAGAGATGGAGAAAAGATATAGAAAAAAATGGAGAGTCTCAGTGATATCAGACTATTGGATGCTTAAGAGAGACCTTCCAAATTATTTCCACAACTGAAACCAAGAGGAGGCTGAATGGGAAAAATTAAAGATTTTAGTGTATTTTAGTAAACGTATATTAGATAGAAAAAAATATGTTTTATTAACGGTTTGTATATAGAGTAATCTTTTTGAAATCTATTCTCCTTTATTTTAATGTAATAACTTGTTTGACATAGCTACCCAAATTGTCAGCAAATATGACGTCCTATAAGGAAAACGTTTTTGGAATCAGTACACCCAAAAAATAAAAATTTCGTAACAAAACAAAACAGCTCTTAGAACTTTTTTTGCACATTTTTGAATCAATAATAAATAAAGGTGGTTAGGTTGAATCTACACGCCAGATATCGACAAAATAGACAGTCTGGTCTATGGTCCCTTATGGCCCGCAAGCGGTGCATAAAGGACCGACATTATTACATTAATTAATTTAATTCACATTTATTTATATTGATTTCATAATCATCGTTCATCGCTTTAGGCTAGCGTCATCTGCGTACCTTCACATGCTTACAAAAGACATTATTATAAAATCGTTGAATAATAAATACATAAAATAATTTCTCAAGATGTTACAACTTTATTTCTTTTCTAGAACCTAATTTCTTCTCGCGGCAAAATTAAAAATACGATGATGTCTATGCTAAGTATGTAAAATGACATCAGATTATAAAGGGAATGAGGAATTCTTGTGTCCGCCCTTGATATTGTCGCTCGTCATTATATTTTTATATACTTACATTTTTTTATGATTTTATTTGAAAAAACTATTGTGGTATTCATTTTTCAGGTCAAAATTTAATGTGTATAATATACTGTTATATTGAAGCAGATGGGTGCAGACACATGGCTTCATTGTAAGACGCGTCTTCATATTCAAGATTTACGATGCGTTTTTTTATATTAATAATAGCTTTCATCAGTTTTTGACACTTTCATGACTTAAAATAGTGATGTTTGTCATCATAATCTTATAGATGACACTACATATTTATACCGATATATCGAGATACAATTTTAACAACAAATTTCATTATCGTAAATATTTAAATTATAATACGGTTATAATATTTACTTAATGTTATAATGTTTTTGTGCAGTTCATAAAATATTCGCAGCTTCTTAGTATATATAATAAATAAATGAAAATTAATTAACAAATCTAAGCAAGTAAATCTAATAATATGTATAATAATAAATAAGTTTCTTACTGGTTCTTCTATTTCTTCTATTTCTTAATTAGAAGTAAATTAACAAACCTTGTTTTAAATTTTAATAAGAATGTATGTCCAAACTTATCTTGTGTCGAATAAAAATTATTTCTTTCTGTCCCTTTAATTTAGCTAATCTAAGTATATTTTTAAGGGTAATTTTTATTTCTTTTTGAATTACTCTATTTCATGTTTTCAGTGACAGGTTAATTAGACTTTTAACTCAATTACAGATAGACTTTCTGGGCGTGTTGCTTAAATGATATAGCGTCATTCAGAGAAAACGTATAAAGTGATTAGCGTCGTAGAAGAAATAAAGAAAGAAATTCAATTAATATCTAAATCTCAAACGAGGGTCATCGGCAATACGCCACCGAACTTTCACAGAAGAGAGCTTAACGCGTAACTCTCTACGTAATCAAAATTTTAAAGATCGCGCTTGTCAAGTGCAATTCACGAACTCCTATCAAATGTGACAGGACAATTGAGCTGTAATCAAATGTACGCGGGGTAGAACTTTCGGTGGTCCGCTTACAAATGCACCACGATCTAGCTGTCGCATTGATCTCAGCATAGGTGTTTTTTTAAAGCATTATTGAACGCAATCAAGCATGCGAGCTACCGGAATAAAGGTGTTCAACGCCACCCATGGACACTCGCGACTCCGGAGCAGTCACCAGTGCACCGCCTGTCTCTTGGATAGAAATAGGATGTCTAATGGAGGAAGGTGTGATGGAAGGATGTTGTGGGGTAATTGAAGGCAAGTTGGCTGCCAGAACTTTCATTCACTAAATGAAAGGCAACTGCGGAAAATGCTATTTCACGTTTGTATTCCGTGAGAGTGTTGTATTGCGCCGATCGAACCGGCCCTTATATACTGCATATCGTAGCACTGATTTTCAATAGAATAATGAAATTACGACTTATACTTCGTTATAAATTAACCAGTTTCTCTTCTTCTTTTTCTACTTTTAGACAGATCTTAACGAAATTAAAACGACACTGTTTCAACAATAAATTGTTTCCAAAAAAAAGAACTTCTAAAATCGATTCACAAATTCCGGAGTTTGCACATAACATAGGTACCTAAAAAATTACAACAGATAAATTGAATAATAAAACTTCATTTATTTTCGAGTCAATTCTAAATTAAATAGATCAAAAGGAATTACTTGGAGATTTTGTCTGACCGGATCTTTTCAAAATGCACCGAATTTGTACCACACTAATGCGGACGATTAGGAAAAAAAGTCATACACGATTACGGCCTCCTAATTGGTTCAGGCGTTTATTTTTACGATCTTAAATACGTGTCTAAAAAAGAAAGAAATACCCACAACGCCGCCGACGTCGCACAGAAGTGCTTCGTTATATCTCCTTGGGCGTGCGCGTTTACTTATTTCTATGAAGACGGCTGGAGCACATCAAAGGGCGGCCGTCATTAAAGCGACGTCGGTGTCCCGCTCTGAGACGACGTAGAAATGACGGAAAACAGCGATTTTTTACCTTGAGCACTCCTTTACGGCTAAATGAGGAAATTGTATAAAAAAAATTGACAGGAAGCCCTTCTGTGTAATCAATATTTCGGCCGAATAAAAAATGTAAGGGAAGGTCGCGAGTAAAAAGATACAGATTGTTCAGCTTTGGCAAAACAAACAATAATAAAATATTAATTGAGGCCATAATACTCTTATAATTTAAATTAACATGTTTTAAAAATTCGCAGCATGATGTTTAAATCAACGATTTTTTTGTGTATAAATATAAGAATTTAACTTAAATAACTCTTATTTTATTATAGACACACCATTTAATTTTATACTTTATGGATTTTTTAAATGTTATGTAGTTTCTTGATCTACTATCGTCATTCAGAATACCAAAATATAATTGTCAAATTGATTAATTAGCAACTAGTGCAAATTATCGAAAAAATAACAGCATGTTGAATAAACTTTTTAATAGTTTCGCATTAATAAAAATGTATAATTTATTTAAACATTAAGTTGAAGCCATTCTCAAACATATCCCTTGAAGTTCAAAGCCCTCGACCTGCAAAATTGTGGGAGGGCATATCTCAGTAGTAGGACCGTATTAACCTGACTCAGCATAATATTTACACATCGTACATTGATGAAATCGTAAGGAAGCCAAATCTGTATATTGAATTTTATAATTAAAAAAGTAAGTGGTATACACTATGTTCATAATAGCAACCACAAAATAGCTGCTAGTAAAAAAAATGTCTATTTATCTGTGTGTTTGTTCGTTCAAGCATCACATAAAACCTAGTGGATACATTTGAACAAAGCTTTTTGTTTCATTAGCAGTAGTCTCCTGTTTAACTTAGAACACATATCACGATACTTCACCAAGGGGCTAGACAGACAGCACACTACATTTTTCCCTGTCTATGATTTGAAGTTCCTGTTTATTAGATTTGGACAAATGGTATCTTACCTACCGTTAAATGAAAATAAATGTGTCCAATTATTCATAACTTTCCAACTTTATTAAGTCAATTAAGTGAAAAGGAATAAATCAAGCTATAAACTTTTTAGCTTTAATAGAAGACCCCATGACAAGGCGTCTAAGATTTTCTATGGATAATGAAAGACATCAAGAAATGGAAGTCAGCTTTCATCTCTTTTTAAAACGTTGTTATGCTCCATAACCATCGCGCGAACGCAGTCGTAGGCAACAGCTAGTACCTAATACGATCGCTGTAACTAAACTAAATAACAGACAAATGTACATGAAATTCGCTTATGGAGGATTCGGTCCAATAACTTTAAAATTTTGATATGAAGTCAATATGATATGTCTTATATTTTTGTTTATTAATCTCGTAATTTACCTATAAATTAGAAAATTAACGCCATTGTTACCTATATATAATAATTAACGCCTTTTTTTAAGAAACTTAATTCCTAGAACTTAATTTTTCTACAGATTATTTATTATCTGAAATTTTGTAAACTGAAAAGCTTTTACACTCTTTTTGCCGTAAGTAAAAAAGTAATGTAATTCAAAAATACACTGTTTAATTTTTAAAATTAAAGAAAAAAAACTTAAATGGAAAATCCATTTCAATTTCAATTTTTAATCTTCATTCATTAAAATTATTCATTCATTTTATATCTTACGCAGGTTCTAACTTCATCACTAGAAAACATGACTTCACGTTACGTAGGCACCGATCATTAGTCATTTTTCTGGACGACCGGTACGCGAAAATCGCGCAGGAGTTTAAAATAAGTAAACAAGAGACTAGAACGCGGGTCGCGAGGTGATCAATCAATGTCTATTTGACGCCGCCTACTGTGCTTTTTCTTCTATATTTTTAGAACACAATTGGGAAATCTTGTACGAGCACAGCTATCTATATAACTGACGAAATCGCGAGCTTTGTACGGCCAAATGTTATTTTGTATTACAATACAGAAAGATTCATAATTAAATCATGCATGAATACGTGTATTTGATTAGGTTCATGTATTATTCATCTAAATTGGAAATTAGTTTCGATGAGAAATATTTTTATCCCAATTAAGGTAAAAATTATTATATGCATTTCTTTATTTAATATTTATTTATTTAATGACCCTGCTAATATTAAATAATGTTACAGAAAGCGGATAATTAAACAAAATTAAAAAACGGATTTATGCTAACCGTTTAATTAATTACATTGGTTATACAAAAATAATAGCTGGTACCTCCACCGCTGGGGAAATAAATTTCGGATAGCAAACATCTCTAATGTACAGGGTAGACAAGATAAAGACGTATTTTTTAATTTACCTAGGCATATTCAAGCTACAATGTGAAATTAAATTAAATAAATAAACAAATAAACAACTCCATTACATAAATATTTAATGGAGTTGTTAAACTCTTTTAATGGGAAGTCGTTTAATTAATAAACGAATTCGTGCATGGCATGAAATAATAGTTCTACATGCATTTAATAGTAACTAAAAATATATCAACACATTGTATATTACTTTTATAGGAATCTGATAATTTATTTGTGGTAACTAAAATAAATTTTGAAATAAATAAAAAAAATACAATTTACAATAAGTTATCGTAGACTAAAATTCGAACCCAACTTTTCGTATTAGGAGCTTCCTGCGCAATGAGCCATCCGCATGAATTCAACTGAGTGTGTAGAAATATAGCACTGATTAATTTATTACCCACAGTGAAAAGAGTTCCTAGATCTGATTAAAAATGACGAAGTTACAGCGATTTTAGTAGAGCGGTTTCTAAAAACTCATTTCAAATACCGCGCCATTGGCGAATCTTCATTATTCATTTCGTTTCTGCTCGCAGTCAGCCGCAGCTCGCTGTGAACATGTGACTAGCGAACAAACGCGTGTTGATTATGTCAAAATGTCAACGCGTTATGAATACTGCATTGTTCCAAAATGCACATATACTCCCAATACAATACCCGACAAACTATTTTTTTCGTAGTTCCGAAAACACCAAAGTTAAGGAAAAAGTAATGTAAAGCGAGACCATAAAATTTCTCTTTCAAACAAAACTGTTTTATATTGTTGCGTGGATCACTTCGACTTAAGTATCTTCACCTACTTGTACAAAATCCACTGCTTATAATGTAAATTTTCAAAAAAGAAACGATTATAAGCAAATTAGGTAGATTGGTACATAAATACCTACCTACAGACGACCGCGATCTAGCTCAAAGACTTTCGGGCTTCTTTTGTTGTCTTTGATGAAACGTAGGACTACTTTTGCCTACTATCTAATGCACTAAGTCGATACATGATACGGCTGTCTAATATATGATACGCCTGGTTTTATGTTTTGAAGTAAAATATCAGACGACATGTACAGAGCCGCACTCAGGGATACTTAATTTATCGTACTTTACTTAATCAATCGTTTCATTTCTCTATTTAAATAACTAAGTATTAATTTTATACGAGGCCATCATAGCCGTACTTCGCGATGAGAAATATAGGCTTGAGCGAAAACTATTTAAAAATTTAGTCAACCTATCAAGTCGAAAATGCATTAAATATCCTTGTGGCTACTGGAATGGAATGCATTTAAATGAGTCAATTTCTAAATACATACCTGGACAAAAATCAAAAAAACTATCATTTAAACTGAAAATAACAACCTGTCTTCGGGATTTGCATAAAAAATTGTTAAATTTTATTATAGAAAAATTTCATGCAAAGTTTATTTAGTACGTAGGTACTAACATACACTTTTAGTACCTACATCATGAAATAGGTACTCATCTGGCTGATAATAATCTAAAATTCCACGTATTTTACTCTGGAATAATTTGCATTATTCCTGTAAAATTCGTCCACCATAAAAACATCAACAAATCCGGGTTCCATGTTATTCTAAAAGTAAACTCTACAAAACACGTTTAATTTCAAAACAGGTAGTTTATTTTACAGTTTCACATAGTGAGTTTATTCAAAGGATAGGAGCGAATGAATACGGTAACCATGAGTGGTCAACGCGACTAACGCGAGCTAGTGAACGATGACGTCATCGATCGTGCGGCCGGAGGCGCATCGTTTTGAATTGTCTTAAATTAAGCATTTAGAAAATTTGTAATAATTTCATCATTTCACTGATTTGTGTAATTTAAACACTGTGACCATCAACAAAACATAATACAGGTAACTAAATAAGTGAAAGCACCAAACCAATTGAATTTATTAGTCCTCAATAAAATTAAACAACTTCCATAACCGTATTTTCTTTACAAACGTACTTTCCGTGGGAACTTGAAGTGTTATGTTTTTTGTTTAGTTTTTTTTTCAGTAAATTATGAAAAAGACCTTTATAGTGTATTTTATTTATCAAAAGTTTTAGGTTCAATAATTTAGAAGAAAAAATGGTGCTTAGAGAAGTATTAAAAAACTATTTATGTTCCTCATTAAATAAATCTATTTGATTTTCTAATTAGAAATTCAAAAATTCACAGATAATATAGGCTGTGACGCACGCACACACAAGATCGTTTCTATGAGGGTTCCATTTCAACATCGGGTGTACAAAACCTTGAAAATTAAGGAAGCAGGAAACAAAAATAACTCTCCCTACCTTTTAATACTAAATGTTTATATCCTTAAAATTTTAAAAACACACAAAAACAACGACCACTTTCCGAAATTGTTTTAATATACATTTGCTAACTTTACGCCGTGTCATCTAATGAACCGGCACAGCTCTCATAAAAGACGATAGCTCCATAATGACTTAGAACTAGGCCGTGATTAAACTTACAATGGAACGTTTTACTCCAAACGAGCTATCGCCTAGCGGGAATATCGTGTTCTTTTCTTAATATCAGCTTACATTTTAATATAACTTTATATTCGTTTTTTTGATCAAAAATACTGCCGCTTCGTATAGACAAAACAAAAAAGGTTTTGACATAATGCTCGATCTGTGAAATATTTTTATGTTGTACTTGTACAACACATATGAAGGTTATATATATATATATATATATATATATATATATATATATATATATACATATATTATATATGTATATATATTATAATATACATATTGACTCATATTCACCATATATGTTGGATTAGAGGTTAAAATCTGGACTAAATAAATTTTCAAGCTAATAAAACATTTATAAATCTAAACTCAGTAACATATTTCAACAATATGTTCAAGTGATCAACGAAAACATTTAAATAATGCAAAAATATATGCAATTAGCACAAAAAGTAACAGAAAATCTATACACTAGAAAGGATTATACTTAGTTATTAATTACAATTAAATGATAATTTTTCGAGTCAGCTAGTACAACAGTAGTTACAAAATATTTATTAGTGATATAGATCATAAGGGTTCCCAAATCTAGTCCCTTGTTTAGCTGGTGGCCCTGCTTTATTCACTATCACAGTTCTCAGGGTATTTGCGAAGTGCAAAACAGTATGAAAAGTTATTTTTTTGTTGTAAGTATATTTTTCTGAAGTTACTTACAATATATAATTCATTGGCATATTTCCATTTTCCATCGATATCAGTCAAAATTATATTGTGCTGTTTTCAATGATTCGAATAATATAATCATAAGCATTGTGTATTATATTATACAATTTTCGCGCTTAAAAATCCAAATAAATGCTATGCGAATAATTTACATTCATAAAATTTGACAACCGTTTACTTTGTCTCTAATTATGTAGATTCTACCAAAATAAAATCGGCATCTAGAAAATTGTACAACGCTCAGAATTCAATATAAACTATTTATTTAGTTCGTATTCACATTTCGAACAAGGGAAACAGAAAAGCAACCGCCTGCTTGCAGTTGCGTTTACAAAGCTTTTTCATTGAGACAAATAACAAAATGCTGATTAAAATCCAGCGAATAAATCACGAGCGGGAGCATCATTGTCCGTGCATAGGGCGACGTGAGTAAAGGTCGCCGCCGCCCCTTGCGCCTTTGATGTCGCGCCGCCGCCCGCCCAAACTTCGTCAGCGTGAAATCGGCGGCTCGCGAACAAACAGGTCACTGCGCAGCGCGGGCCTGCGTGCACGTATTGATGACGCCGGCCCTGGAGCACCGGGAAGCCTGGAGTTAGCGTCCAGTCGGACTGTAATTGGAATTGAAACTATACTATGAAATAGATTTCACCGAAGCCTGATAAATAATCATAGGAACGTCTTTATAATTTTCGTGTATCCGTTCTTTATGCGTCATATATATATTTTTTAATCGTGTAGAGTCACATAAATCTACAGCCAAATAAAACTGTAAGCTGTTATTTACAGCTTTTAAATAGCCATTTAGTGATACGCTAGCGGAGTGCGTACCCACTTACGGAGCGTGACACACGAATTCGAGTCCCAAGATTTGAAAGTGTTTTTTTCTAATTGATAGTGATTTCGTAAGTGATGACTGGCTTTGGGAATGTCAATTATTATCATTTGCTGGATGATGATGAAGACCATCGTGATGAAACAATTGAACTTGAAAGTTCATCAGAATCTCTGAGAACATGTAGGACTCTCAAATTTTTTTGCGCCAATATGGCGACTATAACCTCATAATAGCCTTTCGTTATAGAAAAAAATTTAGTATATATATCTTATACGAAAACAAATGTATGAACGATGGCGGTCAAATGGTCTGCATGTTTGAGTTAGATTTAGGAGGCACCGCTTTTGGATCTTAACGACGAGAGAATTGAGTAATAAGTTCTTAACTTAAGTCAAACTACTTTCTACATGCCTCAGAGAGCACGTTAAGTCATCGATTAAGAACGATGTCACCGTTGTCTGTTTTATCGACTGTTCTCACCGATATGTGACAAATTCGTCAGGCACCCCCAACACAAATTCGATCTGCGTGGAATAATTTAAATTTCTCAATCTGAAACGAAAAAAAGGCCATTCGGCAGCCGAAACGAAAGTAGTTTTCATTTTATTTTCTTATGTAATTCACATGAAATGTTTAATTTTCGGATTTTCAAAATTTGAAAATGCTGTAATTTCTAAATTAGTTGACCGGTTTGGTTCAAATTTGAACTCTACCTTGGTAATCGTCCATAGAACATTGAGCTTTGTAAGGATCTCTAAAAAATTGTAAACATTTTTACCCGACTTTGTCTGCAAATTTGTACTGTCTAATGGAAGTACTGAACTGATTCTAAAAATTCTTTCAATAAGGAGGTCCCTGAGTAAAATACCCTATTAACATTTCTCTTTGGCTTTATCTGCATATTTGTTCCATTACAGATTCTAAAAACTCTTTTATTCATTAAAAGCTAAACTATTCCCGAGTAACAACGTCTAATTTTTATTTTAGGACAAGATTTACTCCAGCTACGTCCAAATCGGAAACCTTGACCGGTAACGGAATTGAAACCATAAATATATTGACAAGCAGAATCGGAAGTCGAGACCGGAAGAGCTCAAAATCGAGTATGGGACTAAAACTAGAATCAAGAGAAAGATCAGAATCGAAATGATAAGCACTACTGCAATCAGAATCGAGAGAGTAGAAACGGAATTAGAATGGGATCGGAATCGGAATCTATCAGATCGAGATCATATTTTGAATCAAAAGCGGGACCATGATTTGAGTCAAGAGTTAGACAAATCGGCATCAAGGGCAGAAGTGCGATCAGAATGGAGAACAGGATAGCAATCCGGACTACAATTGAAATGATCGGTCGACATACGAGACGAAGGGATTCATTCTTTATTCACGCAAGCGAAAGCAATTATTTTATAATAACACACATGCACACACTCACACAAGCGCGCGCACATACACACACACATATATTTCAAACACGTACATTTACATGGAAAAGCAATAAACAAATGAATTGTTTACAATTTTTTTTAATTTTTATCGAGACATTAGGCCCAAATATTAGTCTTTCTTTATTTTTCTCCCATGTAAGTTAACAATAGATTTATTTTTTTATTTACTATTAAATAGTCATGGTATTGTAATACTAAGAAATAGTCACTGTAATAATACATTTAAAAAACTAGTAAGAAGTACTCAAAGTGTAATAGAAAGAAGAGTTGAATGCTGAAACACAGGCATTCACTTAGTTGAGCCACATTGCCATGTATTTTAAGCAATCAAGTAATGTAACCTTATTTTAATAATCTCAATATATTAAGTTTTTAATTAACAAGTGTTTGTTATTTTCTTATTTAATTGATTTCGACTTGTTCCCTCTTATTTCCTTAGGTTTGAAATTCAATACATGTATGTTTATTAGATGAATAGTCTGATATTTTTTACATAACATTTAATATCATGCATTATAGCATTTTAAAATAATTTATATTATCTGTGCAAGAAGGTAGTAACAGTTTATGAACATACTAAACAAATAATCTATTTTTATTTTCAGGTACATTGTACGAATAACGTGCCAACCTTAATGGATGCAGCAGCGTACACTTGCAATCGTACACATCTGTAGAAAAGTTTGGTAAGTAAAAAAGATATGAAGGCTCTTCAACAGATTCGGTAAAGTGGCGATTCGATAAAGGCCTGAATCGAATCTATGAAAATTACTAATTAATAAACGATATTACCGAATTATATCGATTAGTTTCTGAATATAACACTGAACATTATAATGACGGTTCAACTATCGTTTGTTTCACGATGTTCAATTTGGTTCAGTTCAAACGATTCGCGATGTTCCGCGACTACGTCATTTGTTGCCTGTGCGGCGCGTAGGTACTCGTTACGTTTTTGATTCTGAATCCAGTTGAATTTCAGAAATTCTGTTTTTTTTTATTGTAATACTTATTGATATAGAGAAATACAGTTTTACAAAAGGATTCATTGTTATTTCACAAATCCGACTGCGAATGTTCGGCCACGCAACGAAATCGAGTGACTAGGCGGCCGGTCTTTCTACATATATAGTAATTCTTATGATAAAACATTATATAAACATTCAAATGACCACTGTAAACGGCACGGCCAGACCTTCTATAACTTTGTTCTGACCGCACGCAACGTTTTAATATAAACTTACTTTGAGTCTCATTAATTTCCTTTTTTCCTACTTTATTCGATTTTCCACCTGCCTATGGTCCCGCAGTGATTTCGGAATTTTTGATTATCGACAGTCGTCTTGAATGTATTGACTTCATCACACGACATTCATCTAGCTCTACATTGAATCAGATTTGTCTCTAACTTTGATCGCTAACAATTCAAGCCTGTCGTTCCCTGAGACTTCGTTGAATATTTACCCTTGAGGAGTGGTAAAGAAATAAATTTACTTTAAAGCCATCGAAGCGTAATATCGCTGCTTTTGTATAAGCCATGATCAAATGTGGTTAATTCGTATTTAGCCGGCTCGAGAAAATTATTCTTCGTCTAAAGTAAATTGACTGTACACACGAAATTAGATAGACGCATATCATATGTTTATGATAATTTTGTAAATAGTTGATTGAAATTAGAAAATTGATAATTGGATCAAAGTATAATTGATGGGTAAGCAGATTTTTCAATTCGAAACACAAAATTATTGTACATTGTGAAAACATAGAAACATTTTTCTTCATTGCCTTTTAATGCCTTAACGAAAAACCTTTTTTATCGTTGATTATTTATGTCATATTCAGTATTAAGAAGAACTAACTCTCGGTAGTGACGAGAAGCAGAGGCCACCTTCCATGAGTACCCTAAATTGTATCTTGAGGCGATGACAAATTTCAAACTTTCATACATTCCGCTTTATACGTATCCATCGTTATCGTAATATTTTATAGTAATTGAGAATTTATTCACTTAAAATCTTTTGGTTACTTACGATCCCTTGATATGCAGTAACAGCACGAATAATTTAATATTAATGGATGAAGTTTTCTAACTTAAAAAAAAAAACTATCGTTATTTGGCATTAAAACAATGTTCACATAACCAACATCTATTTATATTTTTGTTAAAAATAATATACAGAAGCGAAATCAATTTCAACAAGAATATTAAACTGTGCAATTAATGCCGTAATATATTTTCTTTAATAATTTGATTAAATTCCAATATTTTTCCATAAAACTTTCAATATATTTCGACGTTGTTTCAGTTTTTACATTAATTATTCATTTGAAGAATTCATTTGCAATGCAATTAAATATTGCATTAAAACATTTTAGGTTTCCATGCAATATTATATAACATTAATTATTCGCTTGAGAAGTTCATTTAAATATTGCATTGAAACCAAAAATGTATCAATGCAATATTTAATTTCACTTCATTCGGTCTCATCCCGCACTATAATCCATCGTATTTGTCAGAGCAATAATGCACGCTGTCATTTCATAAGCATCCCGCACTTAAAGGGTTACATGTACTAATTAAGTTTTGGAATTAGCGAGCGCGGCGCGGCTTACGATGACGAAATTAATCCGACCGCCGCGCCGCCGCGCCACCTACCTGCGGGCGTTGATAACGGATATTTTTTTTTTAATTCATTAGAATTTAATTCGGCAGGGAAACAAATGAATTTCGTGCCTCTGCACTTCCTAAAAGGGATGAAGGTCGGTTACGTGAATTCGACGGGCGCTCGATCGCTCCAAGGGCGGTGCACTGAAAACAATACAAACATGAACGGAGACTCTACGAGGCCTCTTAAGAGGACATTAGCATGTCAATGACAATGATCGATTGCGCGGGGAACGCGCACGGTGATATATTTTTGTTATTTCGCCCCAACAACCGTTTGATATATTGGTTTTGGGAATTCTCTTCGCACACATGACTATTTACTGATGCTCACCGCTAACAGGGTTTTCCTGTTCGTTTTCTACGTGTATAAATTGCAATACTTATGCACTAAATAATCGTAGATGGTAATCTTCTAGGATATTGTAAAGTGTTTAAATATTCTGACACATTTCGAGTGTACGGAATAAAGACAGATAAAGAGTTTGAATTTGATCAAATATCAAATGTAATCACATCGACTAATGCGTTTTAAATTTAATCAAATAAATATGTATTGAACAAACCATCTTAACTGACTTACCTTACTTACTAACTAACTTAATTCATTTTTTTTTATTAAATGTACTTATTAAATACACGCGTTTGTATATTGTAATGAAGTTTTACAATGCGCTCTCATGTTCGAGAAGTCAGCCTACAGAAATTTTGTTTTTAGGCCCGCGACAACAACTCGTACAGAATTAGTATTGCGTTAAATGCAAGTACTGTCTAATATAAAGGTGCCAATAAGACTTCGTCTCGTATACAATCTTATTATTTCGATGTCAGTGCACTAATTTGTGTAGCCCTAATTTTAAGTGAGTTGGTACCCTTGAAACCGAGATGAGATTGTAGACAATAAATATTGCGATAAAAAGATGTTTTTAATACCATAAAAGGCTTGTGACAAAAGAAATGCGTCATTACAAAATAACGCTATTCCCATTTTTTTCTTTGGAGTTTTACAAGGGAATTCCGTCCTATGTTTAAATTCAAATAATAAAAGAAAAAACTACAGTGTGTTTACTTATGTGCGCGCCTGGGAAGTTATACTTATTTGGCTTAGTTAAAAAATTGTTTTAATTGAATGCAAACAATCGATTACAATAAAATAATGAAAGGCCAAGAGTGGGACAGTTAATATGGTTGAAAAAGTTTAATTTCAATTTGAAAAATTAAGTAAAATTATATTTATGTTCTTATATGAAGTGTAATACCAATTTTACAAGAATTATAAAAATTCACTCTCATCATATTTTCATTACGCGCCAAAAGAAATATAACTTCAAAAATAAATAGACTATCAGTGACAAACACCACTATTAATTATGTGACTTTACTTTAAATGGTTTTTGTCAGGTTATATTATTTTTAGAATTTAGTCGAGTACATGTTATAGTTTCTTGATCCTTCTTTTTGAGGATGAACTACCCTCACGATACGAACGATAGGTTACTGGAACAAAGTTCATTAACATTGCTCGAGTTAGGAGTTAACTGGTAGAAATCGTAACATAACGAAAAAGTATGTCCTTCCATGCGACTTTTTCACCCTCTCTCTTTTTCTTGAAATTAATTATTTAGTATTTTTTTTTTAATTTTTTTGTAATACCCTATTTTATACCTTATTTTTTATAAATGAATAGTTTTCCTTGAAATATTAAATGAAACTCTTTGATTTTATTCCTTACTTCACGTTATTTATATTGAAAAAAAAATTTGGTTGCCTGTAAAGTCGGTATACGGGCGAAAGTTTTACGTGACAACGACTTTGAATGGTAAAATCATTTTAATGTGAATATTCATTCGTATAGTAGGAAGAAGGATGAAATAATAGTAACAATTTAAAACATTTATTTATACAAAGAATTATATTTAAAACATTAATTTATACAAAGAATCTCGCACTGAATTTCATATTAACAAAATTTTATTTTTACCTTTACACATACATACGTATTTATATACAAATATACATACAATAACTTGCAATACATTTGCAAGCTATGCACTAATTCTCTAGTGCGCGCAGACCGATCATAGTTGAGTGGGAGAGAGACGCAAGGCATTCGGCGGGCCTCTCTCGTTCGGTGACTCATCGTTACGTTACCGAGCGTTACACTTTTCATAAGTGACTCCCAGCCGCAACCTAATTTAAGACGTTGTCACGTCAAAACTTTGTGCCTGGAGAGGGTTCCTCGAGTTATCTTAGTTTTTTTTTAATAATACAATTCTTAAAATATTAAGACGTATTTCAAGAGATATTTTATAACCCACAAATTAAAGACATTTTGAATATGATCTTCATACAAGAAACCTCGCATGGAATGCTATGCCTCAAATAAGTCTTAGAAAGTATTACGGGAAAACCCTACACATTTTTTTATAACCTCTGTACCTTAATCCTAGTTCCGGCCGTGACACCGCACGACAGCTACCGCGATGACCGCCATCTGCCGGCGCCGGCGCCGAGTCGGCCGCTCCGGCTCGCGGCAGGCGCCGGACGGCTAGATCTCCCGCTTTCCGGCTAGAATCGAATTTCCCCGGCGATATACCGCAGAGTGCTCGATTATACGGGGATATTTGTATATCTCGAACCTTTCGCGGAAGCATTCTTTATTATGTAAATTCATCTCGAGGGATTGGTTTCCCTTTTACCCGGCAGTTTTATTGTTTGTCGTTCGTGCGGCGTTTTTACGCGTGCGTCGCGGATACTGCTCCGGCGACGTCTCGCGGCTTTGGGCGCGGACGGTTACGCGCGTCAGCGTCACCGCCGGGGCCGGGAGATATAATAATAGGCGGAGTCCCCGCTCTCCGCATAGTAAGTGAAGGATTACGTGGAAACTTTGTGAGATATATTTCGGGTTTAATGGGTATATATGCGCGTACACCTTTGTTATACCCGTTGTAGATAGGTCCGAGACGTGTATATTTAGATGTTTACTGGAATCTGAAATTCGGGTTTAGAAATACTATTCATTTATGAATGATCTTCAATTTCGGGTAAACTTATAAGTGATGACTTTATATAAAAAAAAATAGAGACGTAGGTGCTCTTGATAAATATACATTTAGAAAACGTATTTTACTCAAAATCTATTATACTTTATTTGTGCTACTTTATTTACAAGCACTTGAGCCTTCTCTCAAGTGCTTTTAAACTGTTCACCTCAATTCTACAAATCCTCCAAAAGTGGTCTCATTGCTAATTTTCTACTACGGACCATATACAAGTAATGCAACAAGCGAATGGCCACTATATATTGCTTTCATTTATTACGCCAAAATGTTTGACACGATTTCTCATAATACTACTTGGGAAGCTCTGAATAAATGTTACATACATGAAAAATATACAAGAGTACTGAAAAATATCTACAAGGGCAACGTGAGCCGAGTTAAACATAAAACGAAAATATTGACAAACAGCTATACGAACACAAGTACGACAAACCTGAACGGAAGACCGCTTTAATATGTGAAAAACTATATATACTTAGGGAAACAAATATTTTTTGAAGCTAAAAGTGTAGAACAAGACGTCGAGCGCCGTATCAATATGAGCTGGAACAAGTTTTGGTCTCTGAAGGAATTCCTGAAACGGGAATTCCCCTCCCAATTAAAGAAGTCTTAGATACCTGTGTTCTACCTACTCTCACCTATTGATCCCTAACGTGGATATATAGTAAAGAAATTAAATCTGTACTAGTGATATGCCAGTAAGCAATGGAAAGAAACGTACTAAAAATAAGTAGAATACAAAAAGTAAAAAACGAATAGGTAAGACGAAAACCGAAAGTTATAGATACCTCTCACTACGTTCTAAAACAGAAGTGGCGGTAGACAAGACGTATAGCAAGATGCACAGACAAAACATGGACATTAGAGACATCTATATGGGAAGGACTCACAGGAAAAAGGAGAAGATGGTGAGTATAAAATATAAAAGTTATAGTAGAAAACGAATCGAGTAAGAGAACAATCGACAAAGAGACCTGGAACAAGCTGGAGGAGACCCGTAGACCTGTACCCAAGAAAGGGTTCCGATCAATAGTGACTATAGCGATTAAAACAAATCAATTTATGCTTTTTGTAACATTAAATTTTATGTCACTACTTATCATATTAAAAGTGATATTTATCTAATTAATCACTATATGTAATTAAAATGCATGTATTAATAATTGTACATTGGAAATAAATGGGTTTTATTATTATGTATTATTATCATTTATTTATGTTGATATTAAATTTTGGATAAGTTTGTAAGTGATGATTTTGAATAAAAAAGATTACTGCTAGTCTTTTTTTTTAGTGTCGTGGGTATTTTTGACAAATGTGTGTTTGAAAAAATTTGTTTTACTCAAACCCTATTTTACTTGAAAGAGTATATATACTTGCTAAAACTAACATAATTTCATTGCTTTGATTATTTCATTATGCATCATAAAAATAAAAACTCTTTTCGTAAATAACTTAAGTAACTTAATAATGTCCCCGTTAAAATTTAAAATATTTTTAATAAAATTTGAAGCACTAAATGAAGTAAACGGTAATAATGAAACAACCTTACGCATTACATAATTAATTACCTTAATTTGTGAAGTTTCCATCTTAAAGTTAATATACTATTTAATAATTATTCCAAAGAAAGCAAAGTTCTGTATTTAATAAACATAATCTAGAGTGTATTACGAAATAATAAAGAGGGCGCGAACTAAAAAAAAAGGGTGTTTATTTCCATGAAAATTTCACTTAAATAAACTTTTCATTGTAGTTAATTACGTCTACGTCGGCTGTATAATTAAGTAAATAACAGGCAGCCTCTCGAGAAAAAAGGATTCACGATATCCTCACGAATAAACTTGTCTTCGGCTTACGGAAAATTGAATCCTGCATATTTTATCGGCCGCTTAGAAGGCTCCACGGTTTTATTATACGCCTTCAAAATAATCTTGTTTGATATCAAATATGAATCGCGAAAAACTCGAAACGTCATATTATTTACCTATCAGGTAAAGTGTAATAAAAGTATTACGTTCCTTTTTAACGAATCGTTTGTGTATTAGATAAAAAAAATGTCTTGCTTCCAAGAGGTCTTTATTTTTATCATCTGATTGATGTTTTCCTTTACCTTTGTCTCAAATGTCTGGTCTGTATTATTATATGTGTCTCTGTATTTAGTAAATGGAATACACTTTGAGTCGTCTAACTTGACCGTCGTAAAGTTACACTGACCAAAAACACGAAATCAAAGGCAGTAAGTAATATCGTGTATTTACGTTGAATCAAATATGAAACAAAGTAAAATTATAAATAATTATATCATTTATCATACCATATATATTTCTCATGAACATATATTTCTTTTGAACTTCAAATTCATCGTTAATGCTATTTAGTGCTTTTTGCTTGTTGAAGTGAACAGAATTTTGAACTTGATATTTACCAAGCATTACAATATTCTGTATGATGTATCAACATTATACGGTATACAACTATACTTTCTCGGTCTCAGTTATTTACAAAATTAATCATATGCAAATGCTCCAGCTTCTCTAATGTTTTTTCTTTTATTTTACAACTAGTAATTCTTAAATCAAAAAATATTAATTTTAAAAATGCTTTATTTTTTTAGCGATTGGCCGGCGCTAGGCATTCATACTAGCAAGCGTAGATTATATGAACTTTACGAGGAAAGATTGTATAATAATTCGGATATGTTTCTTACATATAAATTATGTAAGAAATTATTCCAAAGTATTTAGCGTGTATGCGCAGTCGCAAAATCTATATTTATCGGTAATAAAATAAAAAAAAAGTACAGATATGATTAAAACTACTTGGAATTTGAAATACATAACGTGTCATTCAGAATTTCGAATAAAAAAGCCTATGAAATTTTAAAAAAAGACATAGATGTAGCTTTTCCTTTTGAAAATTTTTTTACGAATATTCCTGTTATAACTACACAACTTTTAAAGTCTTCGCCCACTCTCGTTGAATCTCTGTTGAAGCGTAACGTCGTTGATTGTGGCGTTGCATTTGAATTGGCACATGTGAATTATAATGACATTATTAAAGCCTTTAAATCTATAAATACGAAAACAAACTGCTGATCTTGATGACAAGAACAAATAATCCCATAATAGACTGCATTGCTCCGTGTTTAGTATCGATTTTTAATAATTGTGTTGATGGTGGTGTGTTTCCAGATCTAATGAAAGTAGTAAAATTATTCCAATATTATAAATCCGGTAGTATATCCGACGTTTTGAACTTTAGACTGGTATCAATTCTACCGACACTTAAAATTTTCAAAAAAATATCAAAAGAAATCAACTATCGCGATATTTTTATAACAATGATTTGATGAACTTTAAAGAGTTTGGATTTAAGGACAAAAGGGTTGCTTAACAACCGACGCCGGTGGTGAGCTCATTGAGAAGATTTTTAGTGACTGGAAGGAGTCACGGGACGCAATTAGTGTTTTCTGTCATTTATCCAAGGCATTTGATTGCATTCATATGACACGTTGACCAAGAGAGTACGTCGCTACGGCGTTAGGGTCTATTACTTGGGCCTCTAGAGTTATATTTGAATAGAGTTCAGAGTGTTGATATTAATGATCAGAGGTCTTCGGAATCTGTAGTCTGTATGGGTGTGCTATAGGTTTCAATTCTTAGACCATTTCTATTTCTAGTTTGCGTATTGATCTACCACACCATATGAAGGACGAGCATGGGATTGTACTGTTTGTCGATGATACTTCCTTGCTTTTTGAGGTTAATAGACAACTACCAGATTTTGACGAAATAAAGAGTACCTCAGAAGTAGTCGAGTGGTTTACAATTAACAATCTTTTGCTCAATGGGAGGAAAACAAAAATAAATAAATTTTTGTTGTCTAATACTAAATTGGCCGTACGTAGTAGTGAGGGACTAGATACTGGATGTGGATAGAACCCTATTTCTTGGTCTGACTTTAGATTCTAAGTTTCAGTGGAATTCCCATTTAACGAAATTGGCGAAAAAGCTTAGTTCTGCAGCATATACAGTCTTAAGAATTTGGTGGCTTACAAATAAAAGCACCGCAAGATTACTTTATTTTAGTTCCTTTCATAGTCTCATGAATTATGGAATGTTATTATGGGGTCATGCAGCCCATACAAACATAATTTTTGTGCTACAGAAGCGAACTGTTCATGCCACTTATAACTTGAGACCAATCAAAGAAAGCATCTCTCAGAGAAAAATTTAAAGAAATTATTGTTTTAACTCTATTTTCACAATGCAAATACTGGGTACATGTCTAGAGAAATACAGAACAGTCCACAAAAAATGAATGGCATCCATAACATTAACACTAGACATAAGAATTTTGCTGCTCATAAAACCAGACTTAGAAAAGTTAGCAAATCATTTAAAGGGCAATTTGTGCGCTTTTATAATAAAGTCCCAGCTGAAATTCAAAATTTGCCATTTCATAAATTTAATACTTTCATTAAAAAAAAGTTATATGGTAAGGGCTATTATGCCGTATGTGAATATTTTAACGAAAAAAACCCGTGGGACTGAACTTCTATCAGGTGAGACTATCAGGCTATTTCGTTTAATTTTCAAATGTTGTGTTAATTTTATTGCCTATCTATTGTCTCTTTGAGCGAAACCAAAAAATTAATCAGTATTCGGAATGGGTGGTTAATGTTAATACCAAAAAATGCCATAATGGCGTATTTCAAGTGCAATTCTATTACCTATGAAATAAAAAATATTTTTGATTTGATTTGATTAACTTTCACTCGCATCTCCGCCTGCCTATGGACATAGAATGGGTTCGTTGATCTTGTGTATCAACCAATAGTGATCAGAATGACAATTGAACATGATCTCGATCACTATTCTGAAATTCTGATCCCGATTCTGCTTTCGATGCCAATTTTATCCCAGTTTCTATTCCGATTATGTTTTCGCTTTTGATTCCGAACGCGATCTCGATCTAAGCAGACACCAACCTTGATCCTACTCTCTCAGTTCCGATTTCGCTATTGATCCTCATTGCGATTCTACTCACGATTTTGTTTTCAATTATTGTCCCACGCTTGATTTCGACCTTAATCCATTCTCAATCTCGATCTTCCCCACTTTCGATTGATCTCCCCTCCCCACTTGCAATTTCGATTGCGCTACTGGTCACGAATCCGATTTGGACGAAGTTTTACCTCGAGAAGGCATTTGCCTCGACTTCGTTGGTATCCCGACTAATCTCAAACAAAATTTAGGTTATATTACTCGTGGATAGAGTAGTTTTTATTAGCAAAAAATTTTTAGTATCTGTAATAGCATAAATATGCTGATGAAGCCAAGGTGAACTATTAATAATGTCTTCCACTCAAGGAACTTCTTGTTAGTGAAGGATTTTTTAGAATCAGTTCAGTAGTTCGGTTCAATAGTATAAATACGCTGAGGAGGTCAGGTAGAAATCCTGTTTTTTTAGAAGTTTACCCGATCGTGCGTACTACATACAACATAACCCAAATTTCATAATAATCGAATGAATGGCTTAGGCACACAAAAAAGACAAAAAAACACACATTTATTAAAGACAGTGTATTACTACGCAAAATTTGATTACAATACAATCAGCCTTTTCGGGGATTTGCAGGCATAAACAAATAGTTGCAGTAAAATTGTAAACATTAGATGGGTCATGGGATAAATATTTATGACAAAATTTTACAAAAGTGTCATATGTAGTTTCACATTCACACATTAGTGTAAACAGATAAATAAAGAGTATTCCATTTCTTGTTCCAGATGGTAATGTATGTACAAACAGACAGATATAATTAAAAATAAAATCTACAAAAGGAATATTTATCATGAAATTTGACAAAAAAATATATGTACTGACAGACGCTATAGATTTATACAGTAGAGTGGATTTGTGTGACATTGTTGGTGACATCAATCTAATGTATATAAAAGAAAAATATCTCTTACCCTTAGTTATATAACTGATATTCAAACTAAGTTATTTAATTATTATTTCTTAGTTATTTTGTATTTTTAAAATGATAATTTGATGTGAGTCAGTTCGCGATTTCTACTATACTGTGTTGTAATTAGAATCAAAATCAGTGTGGCAATGACGAAGCAAAAAACGAATTTTTGAAAAGATTAAAAAGACCAGATTTTTCCAATCCACACATTTATTTAGAAACTAAAAAAAAACATACTTAAAATACCGCCTACTGGCAACTGCTTCCGATTTAAATGCCTGACCTCGCCCACGGATTGCCTAATAATCTATGTACTCGGGCTAAATCAAACCACTAGTTCCGTGTCTCGGAGACTACGTTAAGCCGTCGGTCCCGGATGTCGTCCTCAACGGACTTCTAATTCGCACTTGACCAACGCGGAAGGCTTAGTGTCAATCTATAATGAATGTTATAGTATTGCAATTACGCTCCAGGTCAACCAAACCTGATGCAACATTTGATGTCTCAACTCAATCTTTCTTACTATTTTTTCAAACTTTTCCAAAATGCATGTACATAATCTATCATCAAATGTTTCTTAAATAATTGAAGACGAGCGAAACAAAATTTTATTTAAGGCCTAAACGTAGAAATTAGTATTTGCTACATTCAAGGCTACAAGTAAGTCGGACGCAAAAAAAGTCGTAACTTCGAAATGAGAAAGCCTAGTTTCCTTCTCATTGGATTTTACCGAGGTATTTTTTACAGGAGAGCATACGGAAAAAAGATGCGGCGTACATCTCTACTTGAGTGATGAAGTCAGCTCTACTACAAATGGACGTGATTCTGCTTTAGCCAGCAGTAACTCTCTCCTCCATGGATAACGACGTGCATGGAGCAATTCAGAACTTCGAACACCTTCGGCAACGCGAACAAAAACAATTTTATAATAGCTACATCTCTAATCGCGTGTTTAAAATGAAAATATCAAGTTATCTAAAGTAATGGATTTTGAACTAAGACGGAAATCACGTAATATGTATAAATCCTTTCCAATATCGTACGTTTTTTGTGTGTAGTTTTAATACCACCGTATAGGATACTGTAATAATATATTCGCTAATACCTAGTCGCTTAAAACTCAGTTTAGAGATTCTGACAGTTAAAAAATAAAAGTTACGAAATAGATCTAGCCAAAAGTTTTCCTTATCTTCCTAACAGAGCTTACGAGCCTTAATATTAAACGTACTAAGTACTGAGCATTAAAAGGACTTATTACTTTAATTACATGAATATTTAACTTTAAAAAACCTAAAAATTGTCCTAAGTTTTTAGGTTAAAAGCGTTAAAATGTTCAAATTTCTCCCAATTAGATTACGATTATAAACTTATCCGAAATTGTTATAATATTCACGAAATGGTATTCAATATACGTCTATTTGTATAAGGCCATTCACTGCTCTGAATACCTGAAAATATTGTTTATGATAACAAAAGAATTTCACATGAGGTACCTATTTTTTATTAAAACATATTAAAACTCTATCTGTTTATCGAAAATTAGATACCTACTTCTTTTTCTTTGTAGAGTTCTTGTGAAATTAACAGTCCACTATTAGAAATAAATGTACAAATGTTGTATTTTTTATTTTGTACAATACAAATTTAATATTATTGCTATGTATAATTTAGCAACAATTTTTTCTCCATTACATTTCTGTTCTCTCTCGAGATGTCGAGATAATCCAGCCGGCATAAAATCTTCTCTTGAAAATGCACCTACTGGCTATAACAGTAGAACTAGTTTCTTTCAAATCGTATTCAGAATCAGTTCAGATTTTTAAAGTCCATATATTTAACTTATTAAATATATGACGTACCTAATACATGTATATTTTAGTCCATTATAATTAAACTGCGTCATTATTGAAGTTTGTAAAGTTCAAACAAAACTCTAGAACCGAGATCACTTTATTGTCATTAAATTAAAAATAAAACAATAATAACTATTGAAAAGTTTAGAAACAATTTCATATGCCACTGAAGACGATGGGTTACTACCAAATTTATACAAAAATACTTTAAAATACAAATTTATTTGTACCATTGATTAATATTTTATGATTTACACTAAAAGGTATATCTACACGTTCTGGGCTATAGCACAAAACGGCATTCAAAATAGAAAAACAACCCCAAGTTCAATTCATCGGATGACCCCCTCTTACAATAAATTTGAATTAAATTAAGACTATTGTGTACATTAGTACTTACTTTGCATAGGTACATAAACTATTAGTACATCGCTAGAGCACTATCTGAATCTTTTGTATCAAACGCTACTATCTACCTAAACTTGTTACATTACTAGTTTCCGCCCACAGATTTTCCTGCTTAGACATGAATGTCAGGCCCTATATCGTCCCGTTCTCAATTCCCACTAATGCTCTTGCTTTTAATCCCGAACCCACATTCGATTTCGATCCCGTTTTAATTCTGAATTTCGGTCTCAGTCCCGCTTTCTTATTTATAGCTATTATTTATTTATTTATTTAATTCCCAGAAAAGAGTTAAATACACATTGATAAGTATATTTAAATCCTATTAGTATCTACATATTTATATCTCATTTCATATTCATACTTTGCTCCATAAAAAAATAAATGCAAAATTTAACTCTACTTTCCACCCTCTTTTCAAACGAATTTTACGTGAAACAAATCTTTTATATTTTAAGATATGAAAGATTTGTTTCACTATTTTTAATAAGTTATATTTATAGATATCAAATTCCAGTTTCATACATAAGTACTCCAACAAATCTTTTATTTCCCTTAAATATGGATTTCCAAAATTTCTTTCTGGGTAGATCCCTAAGTAATCCAAACTATCTCAAATTACCAAATCAATGATTATAGCTTTAGAAGTTTTTGAGAATCCTTGATTAATCAGTACTTCAGTGGTATTCTATTTTGTATATACAAATTAATATTTGAATAAGTTATATTAACGTGCATTTACAAACGTGTTGTAAAACGGCTACAGGGACCCACATACATACCTTAGTATATAAAGTTTTGGAATCATAACAAAAATAGCAAATACATTGTAAATGTCTTTTTTTCCAAAGTCACTATTGGAACTATATTTTCTTCTTTAGCTCTAAACAACTATTCCGGTAAACATTTATCTAAAAATTACTTATTCAGCGCTTTTGTCGACTCTACAACATACCTATTTTTTTTATTGCTCTAAATAACATGCGCACTAGCGGCGAATACGTTGTGACTAATAAAGAGGCGTGCAGCTAAATAATCAATAGCTTAAGTAACTCGTCTATTATAATGACATAATGATAAATTCTAATAATTTGTAATTTATGTTATTCCACACTTTACATTCTAAGTTTTTCACATATATACAAGAAATACATGCCTCGGCATGTCTATTGTTCGAGAATTTCTAAGAGAATTAAGTAACACATAACATACATATACAAAACTTACGCGTGGTAAATTAATGTCGATTAATTCATTGTTCGTCGTTTGATTTCATCGTGAATGTTCCATATGAGGTGTGTTCTCTTCGAATGATCTATTGACTACTTTAATAAAGAATAGATTGTGTTTATTGTAAATGGTATTTAAAAATCTTTATCAGATATTCACGAAGGTGTTCTTAACCCACCTCTAAACCTAAACGTCTACGAGAATGAATAGAAACCACAAATTGATTGATTAAAATATTGTATATTACCTTTCCGCACGCAAATTCAGCCGCGTGGACTTAATACGTGTTCTAATTATGCTATCGGCACTAATCGTAATTACGATCTCAATCTCATAGTCCCAGTTCCACATTCAGTTTCGATCGCGGTCCCGTTCTCAATTTCGGACCCGGTCCTGGCTCTTGATTTTGCTTCCCAGCTCCATTAGTCAATTTCGACACCACTACGTCACGATTCCGATTGGTATATACATTTCCTTTACAAATACTAGTTTCATAATAAAATATATTCTATACTAATTGGGGATAGAGTATCTTCGTACTGGCGAAAGAATTGAACAGATGTTAAAACTGATTGCATAAATATCTTCTGAATGAAAATTACATTTAGATAGCAGTTTTCGTTCGGCTAAAGGGTGTAGAAATCCATTAATTTCGGATAGACCACTCCTATTAGTTGATGGGACTAGAAGTGTTTAATTATGACAGTGTATTCTTCTGTACTTTGTGCTAGCTCTTATAGAAGAGTTGTGAGTTGCAACGAGACTACCTTCAAGAAAAGCTTTATTTGCCTGTTTCTAAAAAAAACGTGAATTGTTGCTAATAAACCGTAGAACATTTTTTTTTCCGTTCAAAATGAACAGTATAAGGTTTATTTTTTTTTTGTATCAACAAATTTTTATGATAGTTAATTGTAAAAGACACTTATAAATGCACAAACGTTTAATTTGATCCAATGTAGTGAACAAAATATGTTTAGGTACAAAAACTAACTAACATTGAGGATTATCGATACAAATGAAAACTTAAAACTATGAAATAACAGTGTTTCTTGGAACTCCCATATTATTTTAATGTCAAATATTTAAAACGCAATAAATAAATTAAAATCACTATCATTAATCTAATGTTCACATGTGTCGGCACTACAAGTAACAATTATGTACAATTTTATATGGTTTATTAACTAATTAAAATATATGACTGGCTACGCAAGTCCAGTAAATTTGAAATAAAATTCAATATACATATTAGGATTTCAATTGAAAAATTCAAGACTTTTCATTTAATCAAAAAATAATAATGCTACAATGGAATTAAATTGAAAAAATACTGTATTAGCATGTCAGTGACACAAAGACGGGTGACGCTACATCATTAGATTTTATCCATCCGAAAATCGTATATGAGTTCATATATAAGTTTTCACTTCAAAATACATGTTTTGACAACTGGTCGTGACTGAGTTTGAACCACTTTGAACTTTCTGAGATCTGTTCTAAAATGTCGTTGTATTGGTTTGTATAACATTACGATATTAGGTTGAACAAATGCAAAACTATTATAATTTGTACAAAGTAAACGTATATCAGCAATCCCAAGGCGTGCGGAACTCCAAAACACTTAATTAGAGCGCCATTTTTCTACATTCCTCCCCAGTCGGCACTCCGTTTCCGTAATAATACCTGTTACTCCGGCTTACTTAAAAGCTTTTCAAGGCTCCGAACCGCGTCTGCGGCGTCGGGGGCCCGCAGCGTAAATCAACTTGATGACAGCAATAATTTTGACATAGCATAGCAATATTCAGCCGGTAGCCCGCTATTTGTAAGGGTGCGGACACACCTGTGTCTCTCCACTCAATTAATCTACGCAACTTGGTCGCGGCGCGCTCGCTCGTTCATTACACGCGGGCCTAGTATTTTCCAATGGATGGTGAACAAAGGAGAACATGTGTGTGAATTTTAATTAAAATAATTTTGTTTTTTTATTTTTATTCACTTACCTTTCATCATTTATAGCCGAAGATTGTATGCCTAATGATATAAAGTTCTATTTATTGATATATGAAAAACATTCTTTAACAATTTAAGAAACAAGAGATTTTCTTAAATATATATTTTGTTCATCACATAAATCATTAACTTATTTCTTCTTGGGGGAGATTTATGTCAACAAAGCAACAATGTGTTTATTTAGACTCTTTCAATATTTCATAAAACAAAAAGTGTTTGCTTTTATTTTTCAGCATTAAAGTTAATATGAGTTGAGCAGATAAAACTTACGTTAAGAATAAACCAAGTATCTTTTATATTTGTTTACCTTTGTTTATATGTGCCAATACGATGACAATTGTTATTGTTATCGGAGTGAAGATAGTTTCATATCTTACGCTATACTAAAAATAAACGCTATTTCAAATTTGAACATCTATTTTATGTATTCTGCACTTAAAGAGTACCAGCCAGATCTATACTAATATTATAAATGCGAGTGTCTCTGTCTGTCTGTTACGTTTTCATACCAAAGCCGCTGTAATGATTTTGATGAAATTTGATGAAATAAAATGTCTACTGATGACTCGACGACGACTTAATAATTGTTGATGAAATTTAAAAAAACTGATACAACGCATTGTCACTTAAAATATAGGTTACTACTTATTCTTTGTAAGTTTATCTCTATGATTTCTTATAAATAAAATATTTAGGAGTTATTAGTTTTATTTTATTTTGTCGTTCATACTTATTATTTGATATGTTTATAGAAAGATTAGTGTTAGAGTGCGCGATAAGGATTGAGAACGAAGAGGGAGAAAAAGATATCGTACGAGTATAAAGTAGAGCAAAAGCGAAATTAAGAGAAAATGACAAGAATTCGATTGTAACTAGGTATATGATTAATAATAACAGTTTAATAATAAAAAAGTTATAGTAAATTAACAAACGATAGGGTTCTTAGACTGCGTCTTTTATAGGTACTGGATCCTATTATTATAATATTATATATGTGATGTTTTGTGACGATGTATAATTGTTTATAACATAAATACGCATGAACGGCTGGGCGGATTTAGATGAAATTCAGCTCAGAGATAGAATATTTTCTGTATTACTCTCATGATATTTTATACCTCCTATTAATGCGTTCACGATTGTAATCCATCGATCAACAATACGTCACGGTCACAAGTCATAAATATCGAAATGCTTGTTGACACCAACCACACTGGATTGTTCTGATATCCAAGAAACAAAAACCAATGATTGAAATATATATATGTATATATTTCAATTATTTTTGGTGCATCGGACACAAAAATGGAGAAAATCATATAAAAGTTACCGAAATCTAGATTCACTGTCAACATTCACGTAAAGCAATATTTGAAACCCAGCATCCTATTTTTACATTTCCTAAGTAACTTTCTTTAATAGACGGCTACGCTTCTATAATGGCTGTATTATTGAGACCAAAAACCGATTAATATAAATAATCATAAATTAGGTAAACCAAATGAATTTTCTATAGAAAATAACAAACATTTCTTGCATCTACATGAAAGCGTGGTCTTGGTTAATATCTTAACGAATTTCGAAATTGGTTTTAGTTCGTCTCAACTATATCTTTTTAAATTTTATTTCATCTCACACGAGAACAAAATTATAAGTGAACTAAATATTTAAGTAGTCTAATTCACTACTTCTAAATAATTTTCTCCTTTAATCCTATTAGGGATGGTACGGAGTTAAGCTGCTTACATCGCAACATTCAATATTAATGAAAGTCTATAAAACCATATAAATTCAGAAGAACATCTCCTCGGAGCCTATTGCCAAAGCTTACACTGTTCTCCTAAAACTATAATACTTGAGAAATATTTACGCTTATAAATTTAATTAATTTAAGCAATTAATAATTTTATTCACATTTTTTTGTTAAATATTTTCAAAGTAGCAATATAAATCATATTGTTGATTTTACTCTATTAAATCTTTTTAAATTTAATAACTACATTCCGTAGCTACGTGGGAAGCTCAGAAAGTTTTGCGATGCTACAAAAAAATAATTGCAGACCATTATTCTTTTCCAAAAACTCTCCTTCGGCGGCTATAAAAAGTTTCAAAGTCTAAACGATCAATGAAAACTCTTTTCTCTTGAGTTAATTTTTACTTGGGAAACAAAAAAGTTACAGTACCATATCGGGACTGTAAAAGTTTGACTGGGTTTCCTGAAAAGAAAGTCTCTTGCTTTGAGCGACGAGTGGGCAGACACGTGTTCGTAGTGTAGCATTAGCCAACGGAGGTCGGTCTTTGGCGACTGTTAGTCACAGCAGTAAAAATTGTGGCAAACATTTGGTAACGTACCTTTGAAAGTTGATTATGCTCCCTTGATGGTACGGACAGCAGATGTATCGTCAATGAAAACAGATTTGAGATCAAAATTTGGACAGTACTTTTCCCGACCTTACTTGTAGGTGTTCGTTCATTTTGAAACAGCCACACGGTTGACTGAGGCTTCGGTTCTAGATCATACTGATAGGTCCATGATTCATCGTCTGTGAAGAAATCCAAACGCGTCAAGACGAACCAAGCTTAAATTTTGCTATCATATCACTGCACCATTCTACTCGAACCTGTTTCTGTGTCTGTGTTAGATTCTGTGGTACTCGTCATTAAACTATCCTCCTTAGTCACAAATGCTCATGTGTTTCATGCATTCTTTCCGATCCAGCTTTCAGTAAATTCTGAATTTCTTCGCATTTACTTTGCTTTTTCTGTTGAATTACTTTTTTCATCGCCATTTTATTTGTTAACATCAATCAAAGCGTGGCTACTTCTTTTTTCGCCCGCCGAAGTTAACTGTTCGACCGAGTTTAAATTAGTCGAATCGGTTATAAACAATCGCTTTAAAAGGGCTTTTGTATTTGTTCGCCTTGAAGGACTTCCTTCAAGCGATTCTTCTAATTTTGGTCGACATTTGAAATCGTTCAAAATCAAAGAGTTAAAATGTTCTTATTATTGAAGAATTTTTAGGGACATAATTTTAATTATGCTTCTAATTAATGTGGCGGGAACTTAAAATTATATTGCATATTTTTCTTTAAACAAGCTAATATTTTTTTTATTACAAACTTATTTTCGCCAAATATTTTGCGTGACCTGGTGCAGTTTGCGTGTGCATCCAAATCCTAGTAATTTTTTCACCTTAACTGATATATTAGCTCATAAACTGATCCAAGAGCATATCGTCTACGTATCTATGCAATCACTAAAAGGTTTCATACATATGAAACGTCCAACGCGCTACAGTGACATCATCATAAAATCTGTTTATAAAATCTTCATTCAGTAGTTATCGATTATTTACCATAAGGGATGTGATAAGTAGATGAATGTTTCCATTAAAAGTTTGTGAACAGATTAAAATATCAGATACTTAATGTATACCATTTACCTTGATTGCTTTTTGTGAATAGGAAGTGTTTCATGGCCTTCGAAATTATTAGTTCTTTGTTTAGCGGTATGTGGTGAGGCGTTGTAATTATGAAGGTGAATCCTACTGTGAAGTCGTTTTTCCTGAACTTTTTCCAAAACAAAAGGCAAACAATTGTTATTATACCAGTCTGCAGTGATCTATCTTTTTATTTTCTAAAATAATTGTTTCACAATGACCTGTCATTCCTTAGAAAGAGGCCACCATTTTGATTCCGACGCTTCGACCTCGTTTCACTTTAGCAGGCAACTCCTGGAAAGGAAACACCCACTGAGCAGACTGTCTTTTGGGTTTGGAATCAGTTTTTGTCAGCTGTAACCATGTCGTATACAGCATTTGAAACACCACCGGCAAATTTTGCATCATTTCACGGCAGCAATTATCACGACGGAGTTTTTGAACGTCGGTCAAATTATGAGGTATCCACCGAATACAAAGTTTTCTGACCGTTAAATATTCATGAAGGATTTTATGCAATTGACTCATACCGATGCCTAACCTTGTCCAAATCTACTTGTAGGTCACTCTTTTGTCAGTCTCTATCACGAGTAGCACAGCACCGATGTTGTCTTTGGTCGTCACTTTACTCACGCAGATCGTCAGTCAGATTAGTACGACCACGTTTGATATAGCTAAACCCATTATAAACAGAGGAAATGAATGGAGTTTCATCATGAAAGGTCAACTAGTGTCTGTTACAACTTTCTTGTTAGCTTAAATGAAAAGTTAAGTCATGGAAAATTCTTGCCCAAATAAATTATCTCGCGTTAAATTCATGTTGAAGTTAAACAAACAATTTTCTCTTTGCCGCCAGTTTGTAAAAACAAATGATAGATGAATGCAATATACATAACAAATTGCCAAAGTACCATTTTTATAAATTTATTTAAGTTTTATTTACTGTTTATAAGTGGCCAATTCTAAAAAAATATATGTGAATTACTTATAGGAATAGTGATGTCAGACAAGGGTGTGATTTGAAAGAAGATATGGTGACTAGAGTATAAAAAGGTGTATTATGGTACTTTGGCCATCTACAAATTAGGCGAACAAAACAAATTTATAGAATGAACATAGTCAATGGAAGGTTCGGTAATAGTTATTTTAAAAAACCTTAAGCAGGCCAAATTAATGATGTATTAAAGAAAACTGAATCGAGTGTCAGTTCAAATATAATGCCTCGTTCTTCATGAGACCAATAACGATTAGGTTTTAATGATCGCAGTTTCGATAATGGGTGTATAAGATGAAACTCTAAATGTCTCTTAACTCTCGGCGAAGCATTCAATTTCTCGTTCAATAGTGTTACAAAGAAGTACACTTCTGTATTTTTGCTTTTGAACTCGATTGATTGTAATAATATGTGCTAAGGCCAAGAGAAACTTTGTTTCCAAAGCAATCATTTACTGAGACTACGTCTAGGATTTATATACCTGTATTATATATTGTAAGCTATCATAGCGGATAAACCAGCTGTGGCCTCTATTTATACTGTGGACGGACATCGACTGGTACTGTATGATTTTTTAACGTACTGATATATATTTTAAGCAAATATTTACTTAAAATATATATTATATATATATATATATATATATATATATATATATATATATATATATATATATATATAAGAGTTAATTAAAATATATATAAATAAGAGTTGATTAGTTCAAAAATATGTTACCAATCAGACAGTAAAGTTAATAGTTAACAATGCTTCGCTGACGAAATCGGAAGTTAGCGTAGAATTTGTGCAGTCCTGTCAGAGTTTATCGCCTCATAAAAGTCACATTCGGTTCTGCCGTTTTGTACTTGTACAAGCGAATGCCGGTCGTGAAGTGTCTGATCTTTTATAGTTTCGTAAGTACACCTAAATTTTTTAGAGACTTATATAAAAAATAATATTTTTGTATCAGATATAAGTATAAAAAAATAGATTAGAATAATACTTGGATAGTTTCAGGACTGGTAATTTTCCTTATCACTTATATCATAGTAACATAAGTAGGTTTTATATAATTTTATATTTTACATAATTTTTCATTACGTAAATAATGAAAAATATCGTTTCACTTGTTTTGTAATAATAATTAAAACACAAACTAATATATATTTATTTAGTTACTTACGATAGTTTGGCCATCTGGAAAGGATAAATGAAAGTGGACAGACAAAACAAATTTATAGAGCAAATATTTGTGCTGGAAAGGTCGACAAAAATACTCTATAAAATCCTATGTATACCAAATTGATGGCATATACAAAAGAACCACATTTTAAGCACTCGAAACCGACGACCTTGCATGTACAATTTTATGGATGTAAGTGACACAAAAGAAACATTCGAAGACCATACCATGTGGAAATCTGTGGACTCTGTCTACCCTTTTAGGATATAGACGTGACATGAGTTTGTAATAATAACAATAATAGCTTTTAGGCAAAGACCTCTCCACAAACGTAATTCTGATCGAAACGGCATAGGTCGAATATTGTATTGATATAAACAGGAATATAAAGTCGCAAATTTCAAAAATTGTTTTTCAGTATCCAAAAAACACTTAATTCAAGCTATCTCAGTTCCTCTAATCAGACTATAAAGCATCAAAGTTTATTTAACGTTAAAATAATATAAGTAACTTATTGAACATCAAAACCCACTTTGACCCGGCTTAGGTAGCCAAGGCGAGTGGTCATTATTTATTCATCATACTTTTATTTAGTGGTAAAGAACATTTTTCAGCTTATTGACAAAATCATATTTTCTCAGAGTCGGTTTTCATGTTAACTATCATGTATTTAAATATCCGATATTGGATACTAGGCGTTACCCGTTCACAAAGCTGAGCGTAAATTATCGTTCAGCAATAATTGTCTTTTTTATGATACAAACATGCTCGTGGTTTTGCTTGCGTGTGCATAGAATGAATCCCTTCGTTTTTATTAGCCTTTCTCGCTGTCGATTCTCATTCTGATCACGGTCCTGTCATCGATGTCAATTCTAGTTTCATTTTCAGGTTCGACCATGATCCTGCTATTCCAATAGCGGACAAAGTGCCAATTTTGGCCCTTCCTTCACCATGTATTTCGGTGATAACTGATTTTCATTTCATTTAATTTTACTTAATTACATTTCATTTATTTCATTTCTGATCAATTATACTGGTATTTAAATATTTTTTTACATAAAAAGTAATTTTGTTATGTGGCACATATAATATAATCACATTATATTAATCTTGTATACTATTCGAGAATATAATTTACTTCTTTGCAAAATTTGATTACATTCCTTCCAGCGGTCAGCGTATGATAAATATTTATAAAAACATACTTTGACCTGTTTTGTATTATAAATAGCTTATAACTATCTACAAATGATTCGGCGTCGAATATTTCCTTAAACATGAGACTTTCTCATACCCATACTTCAGTAGTTCTTACGTGATTTCGTGGTAGAGAAAACTGTTTCATTATACAGAATGGATTTTATCATCCATCTTTTTGCAAATACTCAATCTCCTTCCTAATAAAATTCTAAAACAATTTTGCCAAAGAAACCATAGTCATTGAAGTAGACGATCTAAGAAAAATACCTTAAAACATCCGCATAAAAAATGTCGCATTCACAACCTTCAAACAGCTGACGCGTAGGTACCGCGTCGTAATGGCGCCAGGCCGCCGCGCGGCCGGCCAGTGCTTGGCACAGTCGCGATCACTTACGAACTTGCACTGATAAGCTTTAGATATTTTGCTTATTCGCTGTTTGTTCATTTTTTACGATAGAGACGTTTCTAGTAATGATGTCATAGTATTAATGTTAGGTTACAGATATAGTATAAGTGTTATGTTACGATATTAAGTTTTTTGAAATTAAGATTTCACTGCTATCGAATATGCAAACGTGATTTATTGTTGGAGAGTTTGCAGAGCTAACATTGCTGCGGCTCTAAGAATCTGTAGTGAAACTTTCTTGACAGCCAACTACCGTCCGCAAGTAATATTGCGTGTTGTGTATTGTTTACGCGATAATTTGCCTTGTTTGTTTAGAAGGGAATGGAGCATACGTGGAAAATCAGAGACTAATTTAATAAATCGGCGACTTTTACATCATTGACAACATTGTCATTTGTTGGTAAGTGGCTAAATAGATTATAATAAAATAACACGTCGTGCAGGCCGAGTGCCGGGCAGAATTCGAATTCGTCGCGTCGTGCCACGACCCGATCGAGCCCGCCCTTGCAGTCTGGTTGAGCATTTATCAGAATTGTATCCATATTGTTTTAATGTATTTTAAATGATGTATTTTATTTATAGATACTTTGACAGAGTTGTTCTAAAAAAGAAGCAGATTGTGAATATTTGCGAAAAGATGCATGATTGAATCCCTTATAATATACATATATAGATTTAGATTTTCCTCATAATTTTTGTCTTATCAGACATATTCATATTAAAATAATTACAAGCGCAAATAAAAAGTTTTCATATATTAATTACACTTTTGCGGGCCGCTCCATTTCGGTTCCAGTTCTGCCTTCAATTCTCGAGTGGCAATCGCACAAACGGACAGACAGGTAGACATAAAGACGTCGTGTCTTATATTATGTAAGAAAGTGACGCTTATTTCTGGCAATAACACATTGATATACTGAGAAATGGAAATGTACAACATTATTGTTGTATGAAAAATTATTACTTGGCATTATATTAATTTTCATACAGCGACACTTTTAACTCTTCGCTGGTTTAACGTAAGTAACGATTGCTTGAAATGTTCAACTAGTTGAACATTTGAACACAAACATTGAACATACGCAGAATAAATTACTTATTATTATATTTTGGCGTTCTTTGTCTAATCGTTTAATTAGAATTCAACTACAAGTAGGATATATAATGGGAAATGTTAGTTTTTCTATGGAATACAGAACCACTCAATTTTCAATCTCCTTTTCGAGTTTATCCTTATTTGAGCTTATTCTTAAAATTATTCTGCCAATGGCATAATATTTGGGTTATTTTTAGTTCATTCTCTCATAGTCTATTTTATAGGGTTTTTAGTGTAAAAATAATAATATAAAAATGAATTAAATCCTAACTTAATATGAATTAAAAATGTTCATTAATTTCGCTTAATGTAAATTACTTACATATAATTAGATCTCAGTGTTGAAAACTTGTAAAATAATTCCGGCTGGCCAATGCCATGATTTTATTTTTAATACGGCGTTACTATACTGATAATGAGCAATTTCCTTTGCTTCGAATGATGATCCAGTTCCCTAAGTGAACATTTTTCGTAGCACTCTATTCCTTTAAATGCTTTTTCGTAGAAAAATGTATTTAATATTTTTATATTAGATATATATCTAAAATACATCAAAATTGATTCGTTTTCAAATACAGAGGTCACGAGACATCAAAAAAGAATATTGTAAACGACAATAAATCCAATACAGCATAAAACGATTTGTTCTTTAAATCACTGCCATTCTAATCACAAAAAGGGCTTGAATTATATTAAAATTCTCCCACCGCAAATCTACTCACATTAAGGTGACCGGCCCTCCTAATAAATATGAATGATCTTTATTAATCATACGCGTTTAATTTTATTTCAGAGCGAAATCTCTCAAATATTTCACATTTCCCGACATGGAATAAAGCCGTTCTCTCCAGAAGTGCCGAGGCGGGCTACCTCGGCCACCTTGACGCGGGCGACAATGAAATTAATGTCGAGCGTCCTGTGACGTTCTCTATGAATTGTGGCCCGCAATTATGTCCATTCATTCGACCAGCAGACGAGAGAGCTGGTAGAGGCCCGGTGCCCGAGGAGACATATTTAATGGGATCGTTTTTTTTTTTCTTTCTCTCCCTCCAAACCCTGTTTATACTTTTATTCTTCTTTATGAAAACTTCCCGAGAAATCTTTTATGTAGAAGCCGAGAGCCCGGCTGGGTCTTTTAATTTCGATATGTATTTCTCGCTAAATGTTCATTTACATTTTTTTTTCTGAATGCAAATTGTAATATTTTACTGCGCATATTTAAACAGTTACCTTTACGGTTCGCGTGAGATGACCACAAAGGGGAATGCCGTGAGGCCACAATTACTTAGTATCTTAGTGACAGGATTTGATTTAGAATATCGTACAGGGAAGGGCATTTTCTAGACTTTTGTTCAGGGTGGGAAGCATTTTTTGTAAGATAATTTATCTTTCAACGGGTGTAGGCCCAAAAAAGTGCTTCTGTCGTACGTCGGGGGAGGACAACCCCCTCTCCGATCTGCACCTGTTCAGTGCGCGCATAAAAAAATATATTAATATTTATATTATATATGATGCTAATAATTCGTTGCTAAAACAAAGATTTAAAAAATAAGATGTTCAAACTATAAGTTTATTTTACTAATATTATCAGTTTTCTTAGTGAGTAGTTTAAAAATTTATAGTAATATCAGCCATCTCCATTAACAAATTAGCTGTGGTTTTTGAAACCCGCTTCAGAAACGTTGCTCCTCCAATATAATCAGTCTGATTCACTATTAAATACAATTTGATTATTTACCTATTGAAATTCATTCAAACCAATTTTGCATGATACATCGAGTCTATTTGTAAAATTGTAAACTACCAACAAAGGTCGAATGCTTAGGCAATGTTTGTGAACATTTTAAAATGTGAAAATAATACACAGAAATATTTCTTTTTTGTTTTATTTGTTTAGATTTTATAAAACTTGCAATTTTTTTCCTCTGACGTACGTGGTCATGGTTCCACATATATATAAATAAGCTCAAATATATTTTGAAAGTTTGTAACAAAACAATACTACCAAAAACGAAAACAAATAAATTTCTAATGGTGTTCCGATTTGGAATGAACAAAATGGACGAATGATTTGTCAAATCTGTTACCAGGCGTCAAGGCGGCCGCCTCTTAACACGAAACTCCATGCGACCACGTCATCTATTGTTTTTGCATCGGATTTCACGTTAGCGATTTCAATACGAAGTCACCTTGGTACAAATAAGAAAGTGACCTTTTTTATCTTCGCATTTCGGCTCAACTAGAGTTACCGTTTGTAACAGATGACAATAACTGAGAAAAGTTACGGCGAATATTGGGGTCTTCGTATTTTGCTTGCATTGAGTCTAATTAATCGTTGAGAATGTCATGAGAAGCGGGAGCAAAATTCACGTACGAGCCGTGGCCGTTAGATTCAGAAAAATCATACAAATTTACACTCAATTGTTGATTTTTACAGTAATTTATGCATATGTATGAATCATTATAATGCAAAGTCAAACAAATTTTAAATATTCATATTGCGAGCTCAATGATACATTCTAGAAGTTTCAATACTTTTGAATTGTTTAAAAATATTCCCATCTTGTAATGAATTTTATTGTATAGTAAAGCCAAAAATAAGAATTTAATTATTTTTTTCCGAAACGAATTTATTGTGCAACTCTTATCACATAACTTTTTTTTTTAATTTTCATCAATTTTCCCCTAACGACCTTATAATCTCCACGGAATTTTGTATACGAAGACAAATAAAATACTATACGGTTAATATAATCGTTGCACGTATAAAAGAAGTGTAAGGATACACTTTTTGAAATAAAATTCTAATGGTTTCTATACTTTACTATAAGAGATAATGTTTAAGATAAGTAATGGAAGAGTTCTAACAAACGCAGCAATAGTCTTTTAAGTCAAATGGCGTCAACCTTAAAGTACAGATTTTATTTCAAACTCTAAGCCATACTCTAAAATAATTTTTAGAGTAAATTTACAATTTTTTATTGATTCTCTTACAAACGAGCACTTAAATAAATCAAAAGAATAAATACGCTGCCATTAGTACAATACTTCGAAATTAATTTTTAGACAGACAGTTAATACGAAATTCCGTATGTTGAAATTTCATTAACTAATATGTTAATGAAATTGAAATACCAAAGATTTTGATATAAGTAGAGGTTAAAAATGTGACATTTTAAAAGAATTTCATTCCTTCATAAATGCTCTTACACTAAAGAAAGCTTGTAGATAGATATTGGGAAATTTATGCAAACCCTTTTACAAAGCTGATGTAACTAAGTTATTACAAAGTTATTTCATAACAGATCTAAAAAGTTTAGTCAGCTAGATAACATGAATTTGCATAAATAGCAATAACGTATACATCTGAAACTTGTTTTAAATAAATCGTATTAAAAATACAGTATGATTATTATTGTTTGCTAAATTAGGAATCTTACACTGATTGTTACACCAATATTTAATATAATAACGAAACAGACTAACATAATTTTAGCAATTTGACATTGTCTTGAATTTCCTTATTTATATTTGTTTATATAACTTTTAACAAATGATAATAGGATTACAATTTGTGATAGTTCATTAAGTACGAATACAATAGTCTATTAATAGTGTTAACGCTTTTATACCTAGCCTAAGTAAAAAATATTACAGCCTCCGTGCCCGTTTCTACTGCTTTTATTTATGATAGGTATTATAAAGTGTTTTTGTCGTAGCACAGCTGCAGCCAAAATGGTAAGTTAACCTTAGAATAAATTTATAACGTAGCTTTGTCTGTTCTTTATAATTTTTTGAATTATACTTTCATTTAGTAGTATTTTTGTTTGTCGCTTTTAGGGTCCCGTACACCCAACGAAAGAATTGAACCATTACATTCTCGTGTCTATCTGGTCGCCGGTCACAGCCTCTGTTCTCCGAATCTGCTAGACGATATATGCATATACAGAGCGACATAATTCTGAAAATATAACAAAATCCAATGAAGGAGTTTGTTTTGATTTTTACATCTATCGTTTCAATTATATTAAAGAAAATCACACTTTCTTCTCCCCTTATCGGAAATTAGTGAAAACTCATTTATCAAAATTTAGTCTTAAAGCAATAATTTTAGGAAAATCATCCACTTAGAGGTATAAATATATGACTACCTCTGAATCAAATCTAATCGTTTTGATTTGTACTTTAATAAGGTTTTGAGTTTCGATTTAATCCGTAACACATATTTCCTGTAAAAATGCGACTTTATCTGAAAGAAAAATTCTTGTAATCGTTGCTTTGTACCGCTATCTCATACAATTTTAAAGTGATTGCTATGTTGCTGCTCTCTTGGGTGTATTGTCAAAGTATGAATGAGCTAAAGGTTACTTTGCAACAACATACACCACTACATGACATAAATTAAACAAATATATACCATTGTTGGAAATAAACATAAGCAACTTTTCCCGTGAGATATGGTCATCAAATTCAAAAGATGCCAAGCAAAGCTCGGTTGCCCAGGTACTAAATGTGATACATATTTTGACGAGCTATTTGACATTAATTCAAGTATAACTTTTACATCTCGCAAAATACTGTAATATATATATATATATATATTATTAGTTAGAAATTAAAATATACTAATAACGAATTAATGATTCAAATTCGATTAAAATTATAAGGATTAACTGCAATTCAAATAATTAAAAGATAAATTACATAACGGCCATTTGGTTCTCGATGTTGAAAACGGCAGTGTCATTAGGAAGCACTTCGTTTGAAGTCCGGTCTTTCCAGGTCCCAAAAGCCCTTCTTCCGGTTGGAACTTCCGTCTCTAATCATTTCACATTGAAACTGGCGAAAGAGAAGTTATTCCGGACTTCAACCCAGGTATAAACTCGTTAATTGGTGCTTATATCAATAACTGCATAATTATATTTGCACAGTACATTTTATAATATATATTTAATATTCTATTAAAATAATTTCTTTAATTTTATTTATGTTTAATGAGAAAAATTACGTTACAAAGGTAGGGATTAAAGGTCTATATATAGAAAAAAAAAGTGCTACAAAACTCAAAGATCTACGTTTTTATAGACGATTCCATAGCACTAAAAAAACAGCTCATAGTTTTCGATTAGGTTTTTAACTACTAGATTTTTGACGTTTATAAATTAGAACAAATAATTTAAATTTTTTTTTTGATCTTTTTACTGTTATCGAGGTGCGTAATTTATAAAAATATTATATTTAGGTTTTTTCTAGTAACAAACTTCTAAAATAAATTTCTTGCTTGTCAACATACAATTTTAATACCCAAACTTTATTTATTAGTAGTAGATTAGAGATGACTAATATTTATATATTCATAGAAAAAAAAAATTAAATTTATTTCAGATTTTCTTAGTTACTTCACTTAGAAAGAAATCTGCATTGTACTGCAAGTGCATAGAATGAACAGCGACTTTTAGTAATGGGTTAATTATCTTTCATGAAGCTCTGCTGTTGAATGGCTACTTCAGAGCAGAACCTCTTCACAGACGTGAAAGAGGCATTCATGGGTCTGGCTTTTCTACGTCTATTACGCTATGTTCCTAATCAATCAAATGCACGTTGTAATTGTAATGTTCCATTTTGTGATGTAATAAAACTTGTATATGTATATAGTTTTATTACACCAAAAAATTATGTAATTTTAATATTCTATTTTATTGTCACAAAAACATATATATATATGTATATAATATTAAAATTACATAATTTTTTGATGTAATAAAACTATATAGATATACAAGTTTATGTATAAATATAGTAGTATAGTAGTTACTAGAACTAAATGAGTAAATGCAATGAAACGAAACTATAAAACGAATAAAATAGTATTACAGCTTTTATAAAATCAAGTTATGGTATTATATTGACCCTATACCTACCTATTGAAAGTGAGATGTAATGATTTAAGCGAGTTACGTAATAAATCGATTTAAGGAGCTACGAATTAAATCTAGCTACAATTTCCATTTACGTTCCTATAGAGCTCTCAATACTTTTATTACGCACAAAACCCCACTTACATTATAAATACGAGATCGTCACAACAGCACGGTAGTGCAATAGGAATGTCAATAGTTGCTTGGAAATGGCTGGTGCTGTTGGTTATTTCAACAGCACCTCTGATTTGTTCATCGATGGAGGAATATAAGCGATCACCAACAAAGGTGGAATTTAAAGCTCGAAACGCAGTCAGCGTCTCGAATATGTTGGGAATCGCACATTCTCACGTGTGATGCGTAATGCGTAATCCTACACACACGAGGAATATAACAGACGATTTCTTTAGCTGAATTTTGTTATCATATAAATTAACTTTTGACAATATTCTATAAAGAAACTTATGCTTAAAGGCGATTTTTACGTTTTTTTTTTTTCTTGATCGAGGCTCGATAAACACGAAAAATGTAAGTGTCGAATGTCATTTTCTTGAACTGAAAAATTAAAAAATTTGGTGTAACCAAATGTGCAGGCCTTAAGCGCTCGTGCCATACATATGTTATTTAAATTAGATTTTGATGATAACATATGAGCTTTTCAATAAAAATCCTCTTTTTTTATTTCTGATTTTCAAATAGTTTTATAGTAAACTTGAATCGAAAAAAGGATGGGTAATTTCATATTTATTAGACATCATAATGCAAAATAAACAACTTCACGCTCAATTGCAACCTCTATTTTAGATATGAAAGCAAAATGATGGATCAAAACATGAATAACTGCCAGTTAAAAAATTCAATTACAGCTAATCGGTACTATATCAAGTTGTGATTTTCAATACAATTATTCCCGATCGATCAGTGACGAGGTTGAAAAAGAAATTAAGTTTAAAAGTTAAATAGTATTTTAATTATCGTGGTCACACCCAGTGTAGACGGGATTTTCAGGCGACAGTAGAAGCATACCTATGCTCGCGCTCAAAGCACGCAAAAGTACATAATTTTGGCAATTTACGAGGTTGAAAGTCGTGTAAAAATTAAAAAGAAAACAGAAAGTTAGGAATTCGTTGCAATATAACTTTTCTACTCACTTAGCTCATTAGAAATGGACTTTACTACATTTTTTCCACCCACACATGTGTGTATATGTGTATATGTGCGTATGCGTGTGCGCGTGCGTAAGCGTGTGTGTATTCTTTCTTAATAAGTAGAAGCCGTTCGTTATTTTTTTTTTTTATACAAAACAAAAAACACGAAATCGTTCATTGTTAATAGGCGTTTTTCATTATTTATTGGAATCCCACATCGCTAGTGTTGACATTTGAAAATATTCTGAGCATGGTGCTACTACGTACACGTATCCAGCGATAAAATAGTAGATTAACTAAGGTGATTTCAATAAAGGGCCAACCCGCCACACGTGTTTGCAATTGTAAATTGCGCGCCGCGGTTAATTTGCCCCATCATAATTTTAGTTAACTAATGGATCGCCGTGTCAATATCAAGTAAATTTGAAGTCAGCCCGCTACGTAATATGACACGCGTCTGTGTCAAATGTCAGACATAGTTTACGCGTCGTTGTTATGTTAAATCAGTATGGCGTGTAGAACAGTTGCCAGTACTGTTATCAAAATTACCCTTTCGCTTAATATCTGCTCGTCGTTTATTGGACTGGTATTCCTTTAACTACAAACCGGTAGGAAATTTTAACATGATTATTTATATTTATTTGACTATGCCATGGAAAACCGTGGCATAGTCAAACGAATATAAATAGTTAAGAAAAGGCACAATTAATGGTATTTTAAACCTACGAGTATTACAGTTTCTTCCTGTCTATATTTGTCTTTTAATTTTGGATATATCATTAAGATCAAAAAGATATAGCTTTCGATCATTTATCATTTTGTATATTGTGGTAAATGTATATATTGATAAACTCCATATGTTAATGTGTAATATAATAGTCTGTTACTATTATATGATCTCTAAATAACATCCTTGGAGTAAATTTCTGGAGTATGATTTTTTAAACAAGCAAATATAACTTTTTTGTGTAGAAATATAATAATATTGAGTATGTGCGTAGCACTCGTGAAGCCAAGCTGTGCTTAACTTGATAGCATGAAAATGAAACGGCTCGACCCGTAAGATAGCACACTTTCACAGATTACAGACGTAAAGTAACAGATTCATCTGTTGCATTTCCTCTAGTGAATGAGAAATCCGGTAACCCACTCACCCATCCATCACCCCTCTCCCCTTCGTCAATCCCCCCTCCATGTGCTACTCTACTCGTACCCGAGAGGCTGGCGATGCACTGGTGACTCTTCTGAGATTGTAAATGTCCATGGGTGACGATAAACACTTACTCTTCTATAGTGGCCCGCAAACTCGTTTTTCCCTCGAAAATGTTATAGAAAATAGCATGGTAAGGAACAAACCAATTAAATCATGGACTCACCACAAAATTATTGTTGTTTCGATTAATTTTATACATATGGCATAAATGTTGTAGTACACATATACATGATAAAATTTACACTAGGCTGAAGGCGTGTTGATAGTTCGCCCATAATGTATAATAATATCAAAACAATTTATCCGGAGAGCAGAACGTAACCGAAATAAAAACCATGTAAATACCGAACAATTAAACGCAAGTGATCACATATCACTTTTTTACTCTTTTGTATTCAATATTTACCCACTATTATTATGATTTTAAAAGGTAAAACCTATTCAAATGTACTCAACATTTTGACTGGCTTTTATTTTTTTCTGCGCAGAAATATGACGTCTAGCGGCCACCATATTCATTTTCAGTTTTTAGCTATTTTCGTACCTTCATTCACAGTTGCGAAATTAATTAATACCCAACCCTATCCAAATTGGCCAGCATTTAAAGTTTTTTGAATGCCACAAATAAATAAATCTAATTGTATACTTAAATAAACCGACAAATTCATCATCCTCCTTAACATCGCGAAATCGGATAATTAGCATCGCAGACGTAATTGCATTAAAGTTTGATCCTTTATCGATTAATAATAAGTACCTGGACGACCGAGCTTTTCTCGGTATTTTTTTTTTTTTGATAAATCGTGTTTTTGGAAAATATATTTAGATACGAATTACATACTGATGAAATACGAATAATATTTTCGTACTTATTGCGTTTTTCCCCAAGATCTTTTAGGCATTTTTAAGTGAACATGTTAGTTAAAAATCACATATTTTATAAAAAACATAAGTGAACAATCGATTTCCGTTGTTTAACCTCAAACAAAAAACTCATTGGTTTAGTGTTGCTTGACAACGTTATCTATTTTAAAGTAGCTTTAATGTTGCTGTGTCGATTAAGCAGTCAGTTGCGCCTAATAATAGTTTTTTCTCACAAAAAAAGAAATTTGAAAAAAACTAAAATTCTTGAACAAAACAGTCATATAGAATCAAACAGGGGTTGTTTGGATTCAGAACCGCCCGATTTCCCAACTGTGCTATGATAATCTTCTTGATGGTGGCTAAATTTACCTTCGTATTTTAATTCATTGCCTGAAAACACGAATAAAACGAGGCTTTCTAAAAATGAAACATATCTAGATCAATTTATCGCCCCCGAAATCCCCTGTATACTAAATTTCATGGAATTCGTTGGAGCCGTTTCCGACATTCTGATTTTCATACATACACATGAATTGCTCGTTTAAAGGTATTAGATAATGACGACGACGCTCTGTGACGTACCTATTGCCATAACAGTTACGTGTAATAACGCTGCAAGCGACAACTTATCACAGAATCGATTCATAATTAGGGAAACGGCACACCCCATTAAGTAAACACAACAATCGGTGGGCGTCCTTCTGCGACGCGCTTAACTGACATAATTTAGCTTTGACGGAATTGGAGTTGTTTCTAATAAAGTTTGAGTGGAGTCGGCCCCTAATATCGCTCGCGATGTAAGCTTTCTTGATATAACTTTATATTTATGTTCGCGACCTAGGTAATTTAACAGCGGCTCCAATTTAAACTATGCGTAACTTCTTAGCTTGTGTTGTATTTATGATTTTAACTAGTGCCCAGGTACCTGTGTCAAGTTTTTGATTTTCGTTTGTATTCACTCTAGCCTTTTTTAGCGTTCACTGTTGAACAAGAGAACCCTTACAGTTTGTCTGTCTGTCAGTCCACGTCTTAGATCAACAACTCTTAGTACTAGAAAACTGTGCAGTTGTAACCTTGGCATAGGTATACATATCAATCACGCCGGCAAATTCCAAAAATATTTTTAGGAAAAAGAATATTTTTGGATGCCTCATCTACATGTAAGATGGGAATTAATATTCTTTTCTCATCTATGCTATAGTGTGGGGTATCACCGAACATTTCATCAAAACCATTTCGGGACCGTTAAAACCATTTTTCGTTTTATAGGTCTGTTTACGAAATATTAAGCTTTAAAGTGCTAAGTTTTGTTTAAGCCGAGTGTCCCTCTCTACCAGGTAAACGGTTATTCGTGGATTTATGAAATAATTCACGACAGTAGTATATATAACGCAGTTATGAGGAAAACTGTCACACCTAAGTAGGCTTTACAAGTTAATGAGGAATAATCGACCAGCTTATAAAATGTACTTAAAGAAATGAAAACAAATTTCAAACAAATTCAGCTGAAAACTACTTATACGACATTTTTGATTGCGTAGAATTAAAAAAAAATCAAAATATTTTTTAGTTTATAAAATAACACTTGAAACACGTCTTAATTTTTTGGTAGTAATTATAAGTTTATCGACCATGAAAAATATATCATAACATCCTTAACACCCGTTCTAAGTAGACACGTTTTACATGTCATTAGCCGTTTAACCGTGAACTCGATTAATAATAGGCTTATTATATTATCTAACAAAAAGACCCCAAGTCCGAAAATTGTGACGGTCAATTACGGAACCCTATAATGCGCATGGTCGGATAAATACTTGTCCGGTTTTGCTGAAAATTCAAAATGCTTAAATTCTCGTTGAATGATGATAATTTACCAATTAAATGACAATTTTGTTTATAAATTATTATTTATTTTTTCCAATAAAAATATTCTAAAATTCATAAAAAGTCGTTACAATATTACAAAAAAAAATCTGGACAACGGTTGATCCTGCAGGCTAGCCTAAAAACTTCCCGCATTCTTGTTAGCAATAAGTTTTTAAAGTTAGAAAACAAAAACACTACACATATTCTCTAACAAAATTTATCAGCAAAATTTTTCAATATTATTAAAGGTATAAAAAAGACCTAATTCTTAGTTTTAAAAAAAATTGTCAAAGTTATCTTATCAACAAAGCAGTTTTCTTTAATTTAAAAGGTGTTTATATTTTAAAAATTCATCCGTCAAAAAATCTAAAGTCATTTTAAAAAGTCATTTTTTTTAACTTTTGGGCGAAGATATCTTTTTATGAAATTTTTGAATTTTACTTTATAGGGGTTAAAGAGCTTTTAATTACAAAAGCAGATTTCGTTTTAAAATATAAAAAAATAATACCTAAAAACATTTTTTTAAAATATGTCACACCCCATATTTTTGGAAAAAATAGAACACAATATTTTTGGAAAGAATAGAATCGACTATAGGAGCAATCGGCTCAACAGCTTACAAATCATTCATAAGAAGATAGTTTCAATTTTTTTGATTTATCTCAAAATTTACCTATTCGATTGATGTTAACATGACATGACAGGAAAAGTCAGTGAAGTTTTTTCGAATGCCGCAGCTTGATTTCAATCGAACCATTTGTTCTAAAAAAAAAAATTATTTAAAGTTTATATGCAACGTACATACGCGCGTAGTCACGCATGCACACACTCACGTACATATGTATATTTACATACACACAGATATACCTGTGGAAAATCCAGAAAAGCTTTCTAGGTCTTCAAAACGTAGATAACTAATCGAATTTCGATTTTCGAAAATCCCAGTGAATATATTTTTTCCACTTTTCCAATTTCATGAAATTGTTCATATTTTTTTAGAGTAAACTAAACGACAAAAGTATTTTTCAAATGTAAGAATAAATTTCGAAAAACCTCTTAAAGAAATTTACGAAAAACAATTTTCTTATGCATCTTTCCGATTTTCTATGAAAACATCAAATCCATTGTACAAATCTCACTTAAAATACAATTATTTTTCTTATATATATATGCCTATAATACGATATGTCTATATACATTGTATATAAATAGAGTGCTTTTAGTTTTGATTTCGTTATTTTATTAAAGTTCATATCACTACAATGTCTTAGGTCAGCAAATAAATTTTAACTAATCAATAACAAAGCATAAACTGAGCGCGGCGTAAAGAAATCACAAAACTGATAATTTATACGAGTCACTTCGCCGAGTTGATTCGTGTTTTGATACATTAATACTTGTTACGAACAGACATTTCTTTAGGAACACGCAACCGGCATATTAACCACTTTGTTCTTTTCATCAACGAAGTACTGAGTCATTTTAACGCAATAAAGTTTAACGATATATTGCTCAGATATAATTTGATCGGACTTTCTTATAATTTTCCCTAGGCTAATTGTAATTTAGGATGAAAATATTGAGATAATCGCATTACTTTAAAAACAATTTGTGTAACACTATGAGTTAGTGGTGGATAAATCTTACGATTCACCAAAAGTTCTAAAATTCTCTAAACGTAAATTTGATTATAGTTTTAATGTTCATTGTTAATCTATATTGTCACTATGCATATTGTTGCAACAATACACACTTAAGATATTTTTATCTTGCTAAATAACTTAGAAATACTTAGAAAAAATATTTATATTTTTGTAATATATTATTCTTAACACGGCGAATCCATGCTATGAATATGTTATCACTCTTGGGTAATATACATATATATATATATATATATATATATATATATATATATATATAAACTGAAAAAGTAGTAATGTATGTGTATACATATGTATGCTCTGAAATTCTAAACTCTTTATTTGTTTTAATCGCATTATAGACATCGTGCAATTAGTTTCGGTCGTCCAAAGGTCAAATGTAAGAGATTTTTTTTATAAATTACTACATGGTAAGAGAATTTCTTCAAGTCGAGGATTTTTTTTTCAAATATTATAGGCGTACATGTGGCACTTTCCTTATTCTCTATGGTACGTCATGTAAGTGTCTATAGTGGTCTCTAAAAACACCATTTAATGTCATTGAGTGTCATTGAGTCGTCATTCCTCAAGACTCCAAACGTCATGTAGAAATCGGTCAAGTACTTTCTTAATTACATAATAGATTACTATAATACTTTATCCCACTTTCTGGTGGGTTGTGTAAAGATCTGATAACTTAATGATCTTGCATACGAGCTGACTTAGTCTGCGGCCTGATGAAAGTGTGAATACAAGGGTAATTACAATTTTACTAAAAATGTTGGGACCCTGGAATGATTATCAGTGCCATTGCAAAATTTTGTACCAAAACTGGTTTTACTTTTTTTGTATAAAAGTAAACAGACAAATTATAATTTTATAACGATAATTTTAAACTATAACGAAAAGATAATTTGATTACGAGATTTATATATCTTCCAAATAATCGATTTAAGAATTTATTAATTACTTTAAATTATTATTTAAAATATATTTTTTAAATAATTTGTAAAACAGTTGATCCTGCAGGCCATCCCTGAAACTTTCTGCTATTTTCGAGCTCAAAACTTACAAAAATATACCTACCCAGTAAGCGGTAAATCAATCTTTTGAGCTCTCAGAGCCCTGAAAGCTTTAAAGAACAATTACAGTGCTTTTTCTTGACGTCGTTTAGCTTTAAATGTTTTGAGGTTTTCAAGCTTTGAAATCTAGAAGTAACTTAGAAAAAAACCCGCTGTTTTTTACTACTTTTTAACTACGATTTATTTTCAACATATTGTTAGATTTTGATCCGCTTTGCAGCATTCGATACAGTCGTTTTGTGGAAAAAAAATGTTGACCACGTACCAAACATCAATTTAATTAAATCTTAGAAGTTATTTAAAAAAAAACATTATACAGCTTTTCGTTAATAATGTCTTTGTAAACGAATCATCCGATTATACACCGGTTTGCGGCGATTGACTTTGTTCTTTTGGGGTGAAGAGCTGATTAAATTTTGCAATTTACAGGTACAATAGTTTAAAAATAATAAAAAGTGGCCAAGAGCATGTCGGACCATGCTCATTATAGAGTTCCGAAGCCATCATTACAAAGAAATACACTACAGATCAAAAAAGTACGTTGTTACACTTTTTCATCTGTAGTGCATTTGTAAATACCATATTTTTTATTATTTAATTACAAATGTATGATATTCAGATTTTTTTCCTATTTTTATAGTATAAGACTGTATTAATTGCCAAATTTCATAGTTCTAGGTCAACGGAAAATACCCGATAAATTTTGATTTCCTTAAGAGTGTTAAAATATACATTTTTTGCGACATAAACTGTCGTATCTCTTTTTCACGTTAACTTAGAAGTCTGATATTTTTACAAGTTTATGGTACTGCAGACTTGAGTGTTTGGTTTTAATTTTAACTGAATACCTCCACGCGTTCCCGAGATAAAGGGTCTTGACAGCTATACGGACGGACGGACGGAAAACCAAGTGATTCCTATAAGGGTTCTTTTTTCCTACGGACGGAACCCTAAAAACATTGTTATCGAATATTTAATTTTTGAGATTTATGTAAATCACTTTATATTTTCTTTATATATTTTCAAAAATCGGACCTTACCAAGAAATTACAAAAACCGCCTACAGAAACTTATTATTCAATCTCGACAAAAAGAATTACTTTAATTAAAGCGATGTCATAAACATTAAACATGAAGTTTCAAATTAGAATGACGTCCAATCATGAAACTGCGACAAAACCGCTTCAGGCATATCTTTAACTGGCATACCGACTACGAAAACAATAAATTATTTTAACAGACTTTTCAAGGCGGTCGTATTTATTTTTTTCCTTTCCTGAAAAACTTTGAATATTAGTTATTATTTTATCATTAATTTAATCTGTAAATGTGTCAGTTACAAAGGTGAGCAGAATGTAATAACAAGTATAATGCAGTACGTCTTAACAATTCCCTCAACGCATGCAACACATACAACACAATTGTTCAGTAAAAGACTAAATTGTACTTATATCTGAACGAAATTTCGTGTCTGAAATAAGATAAATATCTAAGTCTTATACTTAATATCATCTAGATATATGAGTAAAAATGAATCGCTAAATGTGTTGCTAAGCGCAAAACATGAAAACGGCTAAATCAATTTGGCAAATTTTTTTATTGAAATTCAAAAAAGCTTCTTATTGAAAGAAAAATTGTATAACTTACAGGAAAATTTGAAAATTCAAGAAAACGGAAAGAGTTTGAAGAGGTGTTCGTGTAAATAGATTTTTGTTTAGAATGAACAGTAAGATAGAGATTAAGTTTGATAGCAGTCGATACAAAAAATTAAAGAATCCAAATATATAAAAAAGAATGTTTGCATGCTTGTCTTACATGCGTGCCTAAGCCATTGGTCCGATTACGATGGAACTCTGATGGTATTTTTTACTCAAGTCCAGGAAGGTTTCTGAACACAAAAAAACTAGCATATGTCCCCCGTTTCGCCCGAGTATTTCTACTGCCAAACTGAACTAATGAACCGATTCTAAATATTATTTCAATTATAAATAGGTCCACTATTCTAGAGTATATTAGGCTGCCAACGAATACACCCGGCTTCATCCATGAATTTATATTCCTAAGAAGATTTTATTATTTTTTTTTTTTAAAAAACGATACTATCCTCGAGTATAATATAAGGCTATATTTTATATTCAGACTAGCATTTACCCCTGGCTACGTTCCAATAGGAACAGTGGCTGGTAGCTGAGTCGGAATGAGAACAGTGACGGAGAACAGAATCGAGAACGAGGATTAAAAAAGGAAACGGGTCCGAAACCTAATATTGGAACAGAACTAGAGTCGAAAACGAAAGTGGGTACGAGATCAGAATTAAAAGTGTGACCGCGATCGGATTCGAAAGCGAAACCGAGATTGAGATTGGCATCGATCGATGCAAAAGTAGAACGAAATTATTGTAGGCCCATTCTGCCGGAGCTACGGACATTGTCTATGTGGACAAGCCACCCACAAGAAACGGCAGAATAACGCGGCCGGGCCGGCTTGCGATAATATAATTCTCCTAGCGAATATATCGACGGACAACACTAAAAGTGCAAAAGGCAATATGACACCGTTTTCATTCGTGAAACAACAGATCAGCGAATACGTTCAACTTAATTTTTATTTTCGTTCATTTAAAAACACGCCACACCGACAACAACGCGCCATGGCCTAATAAACGTCGCCATTGAACACCTAACGTCAGATCCGTCGACGGGGGCGACACCGCCGCGAAAGTGATGACAGAAGTTAATTAAACTATTGTGGAAGCGCGGCGTTTTTGTGAGGAAATTGAATAGGTGGCACGTTTCCTCTCGGAGCGGGGCGCGGGGGGCGAGGCGGGGCGCGGCGGGGAGCGCGGCACGTCGACCCGCGACAGCTCTGTCAGCGAAATGTTTAGGATTTCTTCGCGTCTGATTCGGATATGATTACCGTTGCGTTTTGCTCCGAAATTTAAAGGGATTTATATGGAATTCGCCGTGTCACTCCCCTTGTTATCCTACGTTTTATTAAAATGGGATTTTTTTTTACGTACGTTCATACAATTTGTTTTTTTTTTATCAGTCAAATCCAAGTACAGATATTGCGTTTCTCTTTGCTGCACTGGAGTTGTAAGATGACACTACATATTTTCTTTTGTTAGGTTTGTTTTTGTGTATTCTAATATATTTTCGCTGGTTTGTTGTTGAATTACGAATCCCTGTCGGAAGAATATATTGTAACCACGACTTCTAACAGGTAGATTGGCACTATAGCCGTTCAATCTATAATGTTACAGGCGTTATTATTTGTGTAATCAAAATATTAATTTCCTATTAAATTACAGTGCCAAAGCAAAATAAAAAAGAGAAAACGATCTATCTGCGTACATCTCGATACTAATATTATCATTTGTAATTTATAGTACAAATACATTATATAAGAGTATATTTATACGTTAAGTAATAAATAAAGAAATCCCTAAATAGGAAGTTTAAAATGTATTCCGAACTTTTTCCTTTCAGAAGTCACACATGGCGTTGTCTTATTCGTGGTGTGAGGGGATATTAAGCAAAAAGTAATTTCTCCTTAACTTTTCTAGAATTCTCAGCAAACAAATGATGCCCACTCATCAATAAGGCTTTTGTGTTCTCCAAGTGGAATCGTGTAAACTGAACCAGTTCAAAAGAAAAAAACACCAATATTTTTTTATCTACGCCCTCTTCAATTTTATTATTATAGTTTGGTGTAGCCTTTGAATATTCAATCACAAGGCTGTTTGTCTTCTCGCAGAATCGTGACAATAAATCCATATTTCTTTTCCCTTCACAATTTCTAGTTATTCAGTATTTGAACGTCCGTTATAATCTTTTGTTTTTTTTTTGTCCGTTTTGCGCCAATCATTGTAAACCTGCTCTAATACGAATTCATTAAGTATTATAATTAATTTTTAAATATTTATATATCATTATTTTTCAACATTCGTCATACCGATCCTCAATTTAACATTGAAATTGCTTATAAGTTTTACGTCCTTTTTTTTCTTCAATCACCCTTTAGACATTAGCTACATTCCCCTCAGTGAACGCGTTTGAGAGTCGGTCTTTACGAATTACAGAGCAACTAAACAACTATAAATAGCAATCTGAACGCGATGAAATTAATTGTAAGTACTAACACCTCACGCAAATGAGGGGCTTCTCTTCCAAAAGAATTTTGGAAGTGTGCAAAGAGGTCGAGTAAAGGGTTCCCTTTTGCTTGAGCTTGAACTTGAGACAAAAGGGAACTTTAACTGAAATCATAAAAAATCTTCGCCCTTGAATGGCACAAACAGGGCTCCATTTTCTCTACGAACGACAAATTTTGGCTTGTAATAAAAAACAATTGACAAACAATTTTCCGTCACAAAATATTTTAATTGGTCAATCACTTATCATTTAGGTACGACAAGCATTTAGGTATTTATTACCTAAATAATTCTACTTGTAGCTCACAAGCTGAAATTACTTCTTCAAGGAGCAGTTAATTTTAAACATTATTTGACTTTACAACTCAAACATATAGCAAAAAACTAATTTAATGTAACAATATATATACTATATAGATTGCCAATATACAAACTCATTGTTAAACAAGAGCTTGTAAAATAATATATGTGTATGGAAAATAAGTGATAGTTTATACGTTGAGTTGACACTCCTACTCTCGAAAAAGAAGAGGGTTATGTTTTAAGTCTGAATTTTTCAACCATATATAGTTGCGATATTAATAACCATTTATTTCATTGAACGGTGAAATAAGACGTTGCAAATGAATTTCAGTCCAGATTCACGGAAGCCTTGGAAGGTATCCAAGGTACCCGTCCTTGCTCCAAATACGATTAACTTAATAACAATTGCGATCGCCTAATACCCGGTTGTGAGTGGAAACGCACGCCTTGTAGTGGGATTAAATAATATGCGGATATTGGTATTCGGGAATAGATACTGTAACGACCTCGTCCGAGTGGACTACGACATTAATAGATTTTAGCGGCGGTTCAGGTGTATCCCGTTCAGAGACCGCACCTATTGAGTTTCTGTGTTAATACAACGCGGAAGGTAAAGCGATGTTGTAACTTCAAAAGTTGTGGATCGTATGAAAAACTAATCTCTCGAAATAACGTTCTATCTTTTCTTTAAAAAAACACTGACTTCTTTGTACAAATATTTCGTCGATCACTTTCATTGTTATTTGAGGAAGCGGATTTTTTTTTTGTTGAGTACCATAATTTGTTAAAAAGTAAATTTAGTTTAAGTCACCTTGTCTACAATGTTGTTTTGAGTCCCATAATTCGTTGGATAGTAAATTTAGTTCAAGTTATCCTATCTACGGTGCTGTCTTCATAAGGAAAAGTGCGGCATCTAAATTATCCCTAATAAGGAGATAATTGCATATTTGTATGTTAATCTTATTTTACTTAATCAATCTATTTCAACGTTAAATATTCAGTTATTTTTAAATATTAGATAAACGCAACAATATTAACACAAATAAAATATAAATATAAAAGAAAAAATTTTAGAGACTACATTTTTGCATATTATCGAATTAGTGACATATCACAGTACCATATATTATTATATGACAATATAAAATGCGATATTGGACTTATGTATATAATTAATAGTAGATAAAATAAATAACTTTATTTTAATACACACAATTTATTTAAAATTGATATACTTACGTTACATGATAAGAAATAGATTTAGTTATTATTATTCTTTTTTTCCTTTCAATTATTTTTGTGTGTTCGGTATTCATTAATCTCTGATTCTAGTAGATTCTGAATTCAGAAACCTTCAAAAGGGTTTTCGATTCTCAAGATGAATACTTTTTACACGAAGAATATTTTCTACTTTGTTTTTGGGAAGCCGTTTTGGCGTATTGCTCGCTCTTATAAAATTTAAAGTTATGTATAGTCGTCATCATAAATTCATTTCTATTGTAAAGTATCGTATTGACGACTTCATTTTTTCAGTATCATTTGTTGATAAAAAAAAAAACAAAAAGAGTAACTTCTTTTGTTTAGCAAAACAAACTTTGTCGTAGTAAAATTATTTAGCGAAATAAAAGGTGGCAACAAAATCATACAGTATACAAAAATGCTATTTTTACAAATGCAATGTAAAACAGCGGCATCTTGCGAATGCAGGAAATTTGTCTTTATTAAGTAGTTTTGTTGCATTTCTGCTTAGAAATGTTTAGGAAAAATTTATAGATGCACCATAAATTATTAAAATTTTAAGTAATTCTGACCAGATGTGGCATTTTTACTTATTACATTGGAATAAGCGTTTTATTCCGAACTCGATCAGATTCAAATTTCGATTTTACAACTTAAAGCACTATGCCTTATGGGGGCGAAATATGAGATAAATGCACATTTCATCTCCTTGATGGATCATATTACGGATAGTCCATATTTAACGGCACGCAACGTATCTTAAAAAACTTAATTGACCACTTATTCAGAAGGCGAGTTCAGTCAGAATAGCTTTAACAGTATTTGTGTGATGTTTCCACAAGCAGAGATAGTCATACATTATATAAAAATATACATTCACATTCAGAGACCTTTAAATAGTCGATTTCTAACCTCGTTATAAGTTCATAATAATATACATACACAATGATCATCATTCGAACTGACAGAGAATTCCCACAACCATTATTCGGCTTCACGTCGTATAACGTCTACAAAATTATTGCACACGCTTTCCCGCTTCCCTTTGAAGTGAGAAAAGCAAAACGGAAATCAAGATTCCCCATTCGGTTTGTTTTCCTTTGTATGCTAACTACCGGCTGATCCGTGCAGCGAGCGCGTGCAAGAGATTGAAGTAAATCTCGAATTCCCCGTTTGGCCTCGAAAAAATTTCCCTCGCCGTCCGCTCGATATTCGCCGAAATGCGAAAAGTCGAGTTTTAATATCGTTATGAAAACGTTTTCAGCACAATAACAATTTTTTCCTAATAAAAACTCAATTTTTTCAGCCTTTACTTAAATCTTAATTGAATAACATATTTACGCATAAACTCTCGCCTTTTCGTTCAATTTGTTCAGAGCTAACTCTAAGAAAGGCGATAGCCCTATCATCAAAATCATATTGAGAACTCTAACGTTATTACTGTTCATCATACTCTAGAAGATATGTGGGCAACTACCGGCCCGCTGTAAGATTTGATCCGGCCCGCGAGACATTTTGAAAAATTTCATGTCTGATATCTATCGCTAAAAATTATGAACACTACTTTAAAAGGCACTTCTTTTTGAACGCGGTCCGTAAAGGTGTTTGCACACTAAAGTTTGACCCACAACATGTCAAAAGTTGGCCATACCTGCTCTAAAGTCTAAAGATAAAGAAATATAAAGGTGAAGTCATCATACAAGGCTTGACTTTTGGGTTTCCAGGTTGATAGACGAGGGTCAAAAAGTAAACATATCTCACGATATAATTAGCCATTGTTATATAAGCGCACTTTGCTTCGCTACTGAGGACATGGTGTAAGATCACACCTAGTTCCGCTGCCTTTAATCGAAAATGTCGGCATTTATGCGCACCAAGAATTGTTGTAGACTTGAAATTAAAGATAACGGAATCACGGTAAGTCACTAGGTTCAAGGAAATGTTGGACAAAAACACTACGCAAGAAAAATGAAATACTAGTAAAATGTACAAAGTATTGTTTGATAGAGACAAATACATGGACCATCTCACCTACGGAATATAGCTACAACCTCTTTTCGTCCTGTTGAAATATCGATAAAATCAAATTAAAAGTTTAGGATACACATTCCTGTAATAGGTCAGGTTTCTTTAATCAAAACTTCAAACGTCATACTCTTAAGCGATCTATTGTGGAAGGTGCTAGAAAAAAGAAGGTAATCTTCCGTGCTCGTTTACAGTATACATAATGTGGTGCTTATCACAGTGTTTTTGCTTTGCAAAATCTTTTAAAAAATTTATAAGTGCGTGGAGGCCTAACTAGAGTTCACTATTATTAAACTCAAGAATGTACTTATTTATTAATCTTAATAAATATGTGGCACCTAAAACTCTTGTACAAATTATAATAAGAATATGACTCAAATGATTTTTGTTTTAATTTGAGATGTCTTATCTGCGCGTCGTTTTCAATTTTCTATGTTATGGAGATGATACAAAGCAAAGATTCGTGTGGCGCAACACTTATCATTCATTTACTTTTTTCAGGCATCACTCTGTGCTTTAAGTGATTTTTTTCCTATACATAAAATTAAAAAGTCTTTGTGAAAACAATCAACTCACGAATAACGTCAGTCTAAAAAATTATATGATGCCCCAGTTACCCTTTATATACCCTCTAATTAATAAAGATGATTTTAAGCAAAAATGTTTAAATATGAAAAATTTAAAGTAGTAATTATTATCACAATAAATTGAAAAATGTATGCCATATACACCATAAAATAATAATTATTATTTGACTGAGCTGAATCGATAAAAGTATATTATTAGAATTAGAAAACACAAACTAATATTAAAAATATGTCGCCCCGGGTATGGCCTAATCTAAAACTCGCGCATTACTAGCAGCATTGCCGTATTGGATAGCCGTATGTAGGAAAATCAATAAAAAAATTGCTGAAGATTTCTTTTAAACCATTCATTCCCTGCGATCTCCATCTCCTTGAAGAAATTTTATCGTAAGTGCACTTAACCCATCTTTTTATTGACTGGGTTATTGGTCCTTAACAAAGTACGTTTTTTTATAACTTTTTAACATTCATGTTTTCAGAAATCAAAAATACACTTTTTCATTAATTAGTCTAAACAATCACATTTTAGTACATTGTTATAAAGTAATAAAGTTTTTATTGCAACGCAAGTCATCGAATTTTCGAGTTTTTCTCGGACTCCCTAAGCCCAAACGTCTCTTACATTAAGTGGTTCAATCTGAGAGTCCTTAGAAAATCAAAAACTGAAAAAACTAGCAAGTTATTATTATTGTTGTGTTTCCAAATAGTGTCCGTTGAGATGGAGACATCGGTGCATTCGAAGGAACCACTGAGAGAAACACTTTGCCCACTCGCACTTAGGGGTCGCTTCGACGGCCTTTTCATATAGAGACACTGCTTCGTCGGCGTCGGCGTCCGTAAATCACTTTTGTCCAAGTTTGTCTTTTATTTTCGAAAATACATAAACGCGCGGTGCGAGGTCTGTTCGGCGGATAAGCCAGTATTTCTATGCCTACACTCAAAAAAAAAATTGGTTGTTTCTATCAAAATTGTGATTCGCATGATCAAGTATCTTGATTCCATACGAGCCTAACAAGACCTTAGACACTTCAAACAACATGATTTTGATTGGATATCATTATGCAATGGACTAGTCAACTGTATTTCTTTATTATTATTAGTTAACTGAAACAATTTAGATCTTATTCAGTATGAATATGAAAAGTGGCTATACCGACCAACTTATCTTAATAAATTCAATTAATATTTAGTCAATATCAAAAAGAAAATTATTATAATAACTAACTCACTTTAATAAATTCAACTAAGATCATGATCACTACCAACATACAAATGATTATAGTAATTGATTCAGCTTAATAAATTCAGTTTAGAACTTGTTACATTTGAACCATAAATGTTTATTATGATCGAATTCAATTACTTGAATCATCTATGATACTTGTTTAGTACTAGTAGGTAACATTGTAATAACAACTAAGTTACTCTTGTTTAAATCCACTAAGAGTCTTTCCACCATATCCTTTTACACTGACTTTTAATAAAAAGTCACTTTCAAAATTAGCTTTACGTTCCACGTTCTTCTTTTAACAGTTATTAGGGCTGAAAAACCGTCAAAAGAAGAACGTGAAGCCCAAAACTAATTTTAAAAGTGACTTTTTATTAAAAGTTTAAAAGGAGACAGTAAAAGAGGCCCTTAGTAACATTTTTTTTATTGACTAAGTTTTGCATTAATAAATCGCACTAAACTCTAAGAATGCCCATGAGTTCGCATATGATGGGTTGTCCTAAAGTTCACTCTTAATCACCTGTAAGGCGTGATCGATGGTTAATATGTACCACGTTTAAGAGTGAACTCAAGTGCGACATTAATTAGGACAGCACCTCTAGTCCTAACTCAAACGCGGTCTCAAGTTTGAATACGATTTATCAATACAGGTCTAAGATATTATAATCACTTCGAAAATTAGTCCTAGCTCGTAAAAAAGTGCCATTGTGCTCCACTCATAACCGGCCTCGATCGGCCGTGTGTCGTGCTATATTTTATCTATCAGCAATTATAGAAAACCAAAGTTGATGTTAAAGTTGTGAAAAGAAACATGAAGTAAAACCTATTTATGTTCAAAATATCACAGTTAAAAAATGGTTCATAGAACATATCACATTCAAAAAATCTAATTTCTTGTCAAAAATTAAATCTTAAAAGTAAATCTCATTGTTTGTTGTTGACATATGTGACAAAATTTAAATAAAATAAAACAAAAATAATTTGTAAGAAAATCTTTGTTTATTAATTTTTAAACAGTACAGTGGAACGTTACCTATTTTTTGCTATTGTTAAAATATTTATGTTACAAGGTATCGGAAATATTAAAGAACTGTAGAAACTAACAACCTACTGTGCTGTGTTTGGTTCGTTCTTTGGTTCCTTACACTTTTGGTAGGTATACACTTGATCTTCAACATACCAACCAACCATACCACAACTATCCCATTCACTGATGCAACTACGTCTGACTTTTCGCAAGTAATACAAATAGGTACTAAATGAATAAACAAAGAAGTCACGAACGAAATAATCCGATTTCAACTCGAGCGGCACACAAACAAGTATTCATGCAGCTATTGACTAACGATATGCGCTAGATTTGTTTAGTTAGCTTCGTCTCCTGCCCCCGCGCCACCCTTTGAGGTAAGGTGGGAAGGGTAGTCACTTATTTCAAATGATAAATTGATTATTTATCTCAACTAATATGAAAATCGTTTTAAGCAGTTACTCTCAGTAGAATTTAATATTTAATTTCTATTTAATACAACAATATTAAGTATTAAAGGTGATTATTTTATCTTCGTTGTTTTAAAAATGATAAGTATTAAAGTAGTTGACTCAATCAACAGGTATAAGATAAATCAAATATAACTTTATTAATTTAACAATGAAAATAATTAAAACTACTAATTTGTTTAATTATTTCAATGAATTTATTCTGAATTGATTGTCTATATATGTGTATAAGTTAACTAAATAAAACTGATCAAACAATGCTAGAAAACAAGTAATGATAAAAACAATGTATATACTTGTTAGAATGTATATAGTACCTACATTATTAGTTCAATCACAAATGAACTAGTTGTTATAACGAATCAACTTTCGTTGGTATACACAATTTCGCAGTTGTTTTAATTAATTTAACGCCAACTAAGAGAAAATATCTCTTAATTTTTTGAAGGTAACGTCCTCAAATAGTCAATTGTTTATTTGGCAGTATGTGATAAGGCGTCGTCATGATGAAGAATAATCTTACTGTAAGATAGTTTTTCCCGAACTTTTTCCAAAAAAAAGGGAAACAGCTGTTAATGTACCAGTCTGTATTAACTGTTTTCTTATCTTCTCAAACATTTGTTGTATAATAACCTGTAATTCAGAAGAAAAAGGCCACCAACGCTTTAACCTCGTTTTACTTTAGTAGGCAACTCATCGAAAGGAAACACCTATTGAGCAGGCTGTCTTTTGGTTTCGGGATCGTAAAGGTAAATCCAGCTTTCGTCACCTGTAACTATGTCGTATACAGCATTTGAGTCGCCATCGGCAAATCTTTGCATCATTTCGGGCCATCAATTAACAGGACAGACTTTTTAAGCTTCAGTCAAATCACGAATTGTTTGCCAATTACAAAGCTTGTTGACCGCAAAATGTTCATGAAGAATTTTGTGCACTTGACACATGCCGATGCTTCACCTCGTCCGAATATGCTAATAGGTCATTCTTTCGTCAGTATCTACCATGAGCCGCATATCACTGATGTTGTCTTCGGTCGTTGCTGTAGAAGGAAGTCACTCACGCAGATCATCAGTCAGATTAGTGCGACCACGTATGAATTTATAAACAGTGGCAAAGGATGGAGCTTCATCATAAAAGGCCAACCGAAGTCTGTTATAACTTTCTTGAAACTTTAAATGACACTGGAAATCATAAAAATTTATTGCACAAAAATTTTCTACCGTTAAATTCATGTTGACGTTAGACAAACAATTTGCAAATTTGTAAAAACAAATGATACCTAGATAAATGCAATATGTCTACTACTACATAAATCAGTAGCCTTTGTTTGTACATTCAATTTTCGGGGAATCTTCGTGATAGGTATTCATTTTATGACTAACTTACCCCAACTCTACCATTTATAAAATTTATGCCTCTCTATCTGTTTGTCTATCTGTCTGACTGTATATCTTTTTATAACATGTTCACGCCGTGTCTATGTCGGGGCGCGCACGAACGTTTTCGTCGCGAACACATAAAAAAATATTACTTAGTAAATTATTTTGTGTTAATGCCTAAGCGGTCATATTTAGCATAAATGTCCAGATTCAGCGCCGATGGAGACGACATCAATAGAAAAAAAATTAAGAACAAATTGTCTCGGTAGATTATATTGGTAGATATCTTCTACCATCTACCCTTGAATCCTAGGTAAAACAGTGCCAGTAGCCCATTCAAGATTAGCATTCAATATTTCAACCTAGATTTAGATATGATTCATTTTACAGTTTCTAAAAAATTCAGTTCTAAAAATTACAACTGTCACCTATAAGCGTAAGCAACATAAATATTAAGAGCGCTTAATCAGCGTTTTTCTTAGGGCTCGGGCCGTGGATTTAGTACATTTCCCGGGGATATCGAGAGCCGGCTGCGGATTTAATCTCGAGGAGCCGTCGCCGGTAATACCGCCGGCGGCGCTCCCCAATTAGGGCGAGCCCGCGCCGGACCGCCCGCACAAATTGTATAATTTGTATGAACGTAGTGCTTCAATTTTTTAGCGCTCCACTGCAGGAGTTTTTGTGTGAACGCCGCGTCGATCCAATTGTATAAGACGTTTATATTGTGAAGTCGGCTATCACTGAAGATTATTGCACTCATACACATATTCAACTCCTGCTTCACGCGAATATTAGGATAATGTAACGATGTTTTATGCGCATGTTGAGGTTCGGTAATCGACATTTTTTTGATGGCGACATCTATTCTAAATATGAATTCTGAATGAAAGGTGAAAAAGTTTTAATGACGTTTAAAGAGCATTTTCATATCAAGAGTTTTTTAACTATTTATCAGTCTTACGTAGCAAATTAAAAAATAATAATAATACCACATCGGTATATGTTTATTTCTCCGTCGTCAGATATGACCCAAAAATGAAGTGCAATTAAATCTAATACAAAAATAACCGTAATCTACTCTTTGAGTTTTGCATCCTCATTTTCCCCTTCATCAGCCCGTTCTACTTCCATCAGACTCATTCCTTTCCATTAAATATCTTATTCTATTCCAAGAGGCTAGCAGCGCACATGTGACTCGTTTGACGTTGCGAGTGTCGATGGGTGGCGCTGAGCATCTGACTATCTGCTCGTTTGCTTCTGAGATATGCTATTGAAAAGTTGAAATTTAAATGGAATATAAATTTCGAAGCCATTTAATAGAACATGTATCAAATAGAACGAGTATAATTGCACCCAAAAAGTCAATATCGATGAGTGGTTACCCAGTGGTGGAAATTCAACCATAATTCATACAATTTTTAAGTTCGAACGTATGTAAAAATAGGTAGGGAATGATACATAAGAAATACAATAATTTCTAAATAGAAAAATTGTTTTGAGTTGTGTTCACATATTGCAGATTGTAGATTCAAGAAGCACGAAATATGGCGAATAGAGACTTCAAAAAAAATTTTGGACTCTATATCGGCCGTGGGAATAAAGAATTGTTTTAAAGTTTTTTTTATTGATAACACTAAAACACGTCAATAGCTTGTTATAGACCGTCATACGCTAAAGAACGCCGACTGGGTTCGTGACGTATTTTTAATGTTTTATGGACAAATTATATAAATACAATAATTGTAAATCGATTGTAAGGCACAAAGCTTGTGCCGCGTATCTACCAGAACGTCTGTACCAAACAAAGTTCTCGAATCCATGAGTTGCCGTACAACATTCACTCTTGACATATCCATTGGTAAATATGGTCATTTCATTGATCATACACTATGTTTTTCTAAATCTTTTTGGTAAATTAATTCAAAATAAATTCGCGTTTTTAGACTCTCCGGCCGCGGTCTTACAAATTAGCTATTAAAAAAAGAAAGAAAATCGGTTGACGAACAGAGGAGAAGAAGATACTGAAGTATTTTATTTTTACCTATTTATATGCGTAATAATTGAAGTGACTATTATTTATTTATTCTCTTATAATTTATTTATATTTTCGCGCTTATTTCCTAGAAGGATAGGCAGACACCACAGATCTCCACATCCTTGTATGACTCTCTCGCTTCACTGACGTCCTTCATTCGTTCCATGCAAGTTCATCGGTTTTAGGTGCTTAAAATTTATCTATTCTTTTGATATTGTACCAATTTAGTCTGCATAGGATTTTATAGAGATTCGTTTTGTCAGTCTACTTTCGTTCATCATTTTCAGATGACCAGACCACCGCATCATAACTTTTCCTACTCTATTCATTACATATTCTTTCAAACCGCACTGTCGTCTGAAATATTTTTTCTGTACCTATAAAACTTGTGCATTAACCATTTAGTTACATGACACAGCTGTGCTATTAACAGTTTGTTATTAACTTTTTTCTTATTTGTGTTTTTAATGAAGTTTTAAATCAATTTACTTTAATTACTTTTATGATAAGGCAAAGTCATTATCAAAAGCACTCGTAGCTGGTAGCTAAGTCAGATGAGATTTCAAAGTACATCTGATTCACGTTAGATACGTCATATATAATTGCGAGCCGCTTTCAATAGGATTGGGAGCTACATCAAACTCAAAGGAGTCACGAACATGCATTTCAACTAGATACTACCTTTGACGCAACCTTTGAACATTATTAAGCTACACACGGCCACGTATAATAGACATCAATTAAGAGTAATGCCTAAGAGAATTACAGAGCTCCTCTGCCCGCCTGAATGCGTCTTCGATATATTAAATTAACAAGCTAGTTCTGGCTGAATGTTGTTTTATGTGAATTTATGAATTGTATGAATCCAAAGGAGTTTCAATAATTCAAGGCTCATATAAATCAAATAACTCAGTCTTTGTTGGACTCTTTGCCTCTCGTCTTTTTTTTTGCAATAATAAAAAAAAAATATATATATATATATATATATATATATATTATTATTAAGCATAATTTATGATTTATTTATACCTACTTATTAATTATTTATTTTTGCTTTCGTTCCTTTTGTTTTATTGCTTCTGTTATTGAGTTCATTTTCAATGTACCCGAAGGTTGTATAGAGCACGAGATATTTCAATGTTTATTTCTCTCATTACTGTAAGTGAACATGGACAACGTACATTGTCTACATACGTTGTCCATGTGTATAGACAATAAATGATATATGTATATATGGCTATCTTGGAAATGACTCTAAATATTTCAATGAAAATTTTTATTTTGAGTTTTGAGGTAATTACATTGTTGCTTTATCATTGTTTCCCAATAGCAAAAGGCGCTGCATAATATAAATCATACATGTCACTACATAAATAAATACGTACATATATTCTGCATATTAAGCATTTTATGTGTATAATATACTTAAATGTTCATTGGATCATAAGGAATCATGAAATTACATGGAAATAAATATAAGTAACTTTCCCCTGGGAAGTTATTATATTGCCATGACAAATTTGAAAGATGCCAAGCAAAGCTCGGTCGCCCAGGTACTGTATACATAATGCATGTAATATGAAGAACGTTATTTACTTTTGTAGACATTACATTAGGATTGGCATAGCTCAAACATATAGATGTTCTGTAGCAATTTCTAAAGCTATTACATAGTTACTACAGAAGTTACTAGATTTAAATTAAAAATAATTTTTGATTGATTTCTGAAAGAATTCAAAAACGTTTTTTTTTATTTCAAATTAATTGCCAAACAATTAACAAAACAATAATTAGGTTTTCATTAAACCTGGATTTTAATTAAATAATTAAACGATTGATGGGTTCTACTATTTTCTTCTATCGCATTTGTGTATGTATCGTACCTTTGTATTTTTATTTATTGCTCCACTCTAATAGCGTCGGAATGTCTAACCCTCTTTCTCCTTCTCTCTACGTTATATCCTTCTTCTCTCTCATGTAAGAAAATATATCTAAACTTAATGTATCATTGCAATTTCTCTCTCAATACTCGTCCAATTATTATCAATTATCTAATAGCCGCCTAAGAAACTTCACTTCGAAACTTCTATTTTTTACACGAGAATCTGTTAAAACAATTCAAGTTACACGCGACAATTATTTTTGAAGTCATGAAGTAAATTGCCGCCGCGCATTACTCTACATAATCCTGTTTAATTAATAAATTTAACTTTGATACTAACGAAGGCTACCGAATTGTTTACGTCGCGTCACGCGCTTTAATGAGGATAAATTATAAGGCAACGAACGCACGGCCTCAACGTTAGAGCAGATATGGGGATTACACGCATTTTGTCTTTATGTTCATCAATTAAAGGGAAAACCTTGTAAACACGTGGAAGGCGATGTATTCCGAACTTTTACAATAATTTTACATAAATTAGAAGAACACGTGGAAGAAATAGAGCTGAAAGCAATTTTGATTTTGTATTTCATTACTCAAATACCCTTGTGATCCACTTATGCAAGTTCACGAAGTGAGTTGAACCGATTTTTAGGGAACATCAAGAGGCATTCACAGTGGTATTAATTTCATTTGTCTGTTGACTTAGATATATTTGAACAATTAAATTTTAATAATCTTGAAAAATACACAGTTGAAGTGTTTTTTTTTTTATAATTAAAATGTACGTCTAGTCTTCTTAATATCCAACAATAATCTACTAGCATGGTAGGATTGCACTTTCTTTAATAGTGCCGTTCTGTGTTCACTATATCCTGGTAGAAGAGCCTGTCGTGCTTATTACTAATACATACGTTATTTTGGGGTGAAAATCTAAATGAAGATCCAAAATACATTTTTTGTAGGACATTTTGCAGCCAGTAGCATATACAAGGCTTGAATCATGTATTTTGTAAGTAATTCATCGGTTTCAACTCTCACGTTTCCTGGAAAACTAGTAATAACTTTATCCATAGATTTCCAAACCTTACTTTCTTGGTCATTTAATTTTACATTAAAAAAAAATAGTCCTTTATCAATTCGTAAGCGCTATAGCTTGTTTATAGCGTTTAAGATTAAAAACCTTTTCAGTCTTCAATTTTTCAACACTTGTTGTTCAACAACAAGTGTTTTCAACAAGTTTTCAATACTTCAGATGATCACATTAAGCCATTTATGAAAGGTACATCATTAATGAGTATTTAACGTATACTTGTCAATAACACATCTCGTTATCGTTAAGCAAGAACCATTTCAAGTACTGTCATTTTCTGTACAAGCTCGACGTTTTCATGATTTTATTAAGGACCATCTTTCGCCCGCAACTCCGTCCTTAAGGACGTCGATTTTTAGTATCTTCCTGTTCTTATTTCCGCTCTATTAAACGGCTGTCATTGCAAAATATATTTGCTTTTTCGATTGGACCAGACGCAGTATTTTCCATTAAATGAATCAATGTTTGGGTAAGTCGTTCTTAAACGAACATTTGGCAGACAGAAAACTGTAAGATGTACAAAACTATGTGTTATCAAGACCCAGCATATTTACTTCGAATATCTTTGATAAACACATACGGATAATTCAATTTTTTTTTATATCTCTGAAACATTGAAATATTCCATTGGTAATACCAAAGATTGTGATAAATGACGAATTTCTAAAAGAAAAATAACTAAATGTTTCATTCGTCTCAAAGTAGCTATTTTTAATAAATCGTCGAAATTTTTAATAATGTTACAGGATATTAAAACTGTCATTTTACATAATTTATTTGAGATCCTTAATCAACTGATGATCTCGGTTTTTGATCTCTTCATTAATTTTGGTTATGGTTCTACAAAGAACTCTACAAGATTAACTGAACATCTAATATGCCAGTGAACCTAAAATCTCTCCGTTTAAATTGAAAGCTCTAAAGGTTATTAAACAAAAGTATGCAGATTTACCTAATATATTTAAAATATTTTGTTATATTTCTTTATCAATTTGTTTCTTAACTTCATTAACATTATATCAGTTTTCTGTATTTAAAATAATGTTAATAATGACTATTTAAATAATTCAAAATATGGGCTCATATATTCTTTTCATTAATTAATTATGCATTACAATAATAATTAATGTTTTAGAAAGAAAAAAATACGAATGATTGCAGGGGACACCCGATAAATCTGAAACATCAAAACTGATATATATAGATTATTACGTATGTAAAGATTTCTATATATATTACATAACATTTTATATATTGTGTATAAGAATTTCTAATTATTGTTATAAAAAGCTTCGTCACAGGTGGAAATACATGATCAGAAGCACACGGCATAGGTCAAAACTAAAAGTCTCCGAAATGTGACGCTTGGTATTACCTCATGCCAACGTGTTAGCCCCTCTACCTGCGCAAAGAGTTAGGCTCAGACGACGTAGGCCAAAACCAAGCGTCTCCTGAACTTAGAGACGTCTTGGTTTTACCCCAGTCCCACCTGCGTTAAACATACTACACATCAAAATATTTTTTCTAAGACTCGAATTTTTGTAGGACTCAAACGGCGATAGTATCCATGATCCGATGAGCTAACGAAATGTATTTAATATACCATTCGAACAAACGATTGCCTAAATAAAGATGAAAACAGAAAAAAACATGGCTGAAATTCCTCCACTTTGTTTCAGATGCTGTCAAAGACAATACAGCAGAGGCAGCCCGGGTATAAGGTGATATTTTTATAAGCAAAATGTAAGTAAACGTATCCCCCGCCGTTTGAATGTATAATATATGGCCATTATGTGTCCCTTCTCGGATGTATGTTTTATGTGAAACGTTTGTCGCTGGTCGATCTCGAGTATTGTGTTTAGTTTTAAATGGGATATTTTACGATTAACGAAAATCTCACGGTTTACGAAAGTTCGTTTATTCGAGTTGAATATACGATCACGGTTAAGTTTGTAATATGTGTGCGAATCGATATATAATTGCAGTAAAAAATATAACTCCAAAGTCGACATCGATATCTTCTAAAATAATATGTTTATCCATATACTTTCATCTCTTGGGAAATACAAAACATTATTCGTAAATTGGTATGGAATTGAATTGGTATGGTATTGGCAAATTTTAAAGTATTTGGTATTACAAATTTTAATTTTGTCAACATTTATATCATTTAATTCATTAGAAATGTTTAGACATTTCTCTTAGCATTGAAAATTAATCTGACCATCAATAATTTGAAAACCAATCTGAAAACCATCAATAAGTGGGTAAAATATTATTTCACAAATCATAATCATACTTAATCAAATTCTCATAAATGCAAGAAAATGCTATCATGTGTAATTTTAATTTTATATATTGAAAGGGTTTTTTTTATTGTGTATGTTTTATTAATCTTGTTGTTAGAAGCATATTATTCATATTTGATTCTAAACTTTACATACACAAAAATATATATGTAATTTTGTATTTAAAATACATTACACATTTATAAATAAATAATAGGCAATAAATAAATTTCAAATTTTTTCTCCATTTAACTTCTCTAATAGTCTCCGGAATAATGTCACTATTTAAAACAAACTAACAATCCATCCTTTGGAGCTGGGAATACATCTGTTATTTTAGATGAGCTTATTTCAAATGCTATTTCGAAAATAACGTGAGGTTTATGTTTCTAATCTGAAATAATAAAGCAGTTATAGCGCTCAATCGAAAAAATCAATTATCACTATACAATAGAGTACTCACAAAATCGGCAATATTTAGCATTACACGACAAAAACCTTAAGATGTGGTATTTTATTACAAAAAAAAAAGAATTAACAAACTCCTACACACGCCCTTCAACAGCCGAGACTGAAAAAGGCTTGCACAAAATCGGCATCGGTCCGGGAACAATTCCCAGCGCGGCAGTTAAATCGGAAACTTGTCGTGGCCGGCGAAGTTTTAACAAGGGGTATCGGCCGGCCCGTCTGAAATTACGATACTCGAGTCAAACACTCACGGAAAACAGTCGACGGCTCGCAGCCGGCGCGGGCCCACTCCGATGTCAAGGGATAACTCATTGGAATGGATTATTTGGGATTTATTCCATGAAGTGTTTTTAATTGCACCCCGTCGTTGGGATTTATTCCATGAAGTGCTACAGCCCGCCGCTGCCGCATCACAGTCGCTTTTTTATTGAATATCCTTTTGAGACACTTTAAAGTTCAGTCGCTCTATCTCATTCTTGGAAAAGCTAGCTATTTCAATTCTGCGCGTAGAATGTAGTAATTGCAGTCGAAGTCTAGAATTATGTTTAAAACTAAATTTGTTCTTCGCATGCATAAAATCCGATTTGATAACAGTAACAGTATTTAGGTCACACATTCAAAACATTTCAAGATTATCATATTAGGAGATAGGCACGGAGCGAATGGACTTAGAAAATTATCGGTCGATTCGCTCGTGATTAGAATCGGACACGAGAGCTTCTAATTCGACGGCAATGCTCTTGACCCCTGATCTGCAACCACTCGCCAATAGTTAAGTTCATAGTATCAGGCATTGTATAACATTTCCCGTCTCGAGATTCCAGAATCCCGAGTGGACAAAATAAACATGTGAAACAGTTTCCGAGCTTAAGTAAGGTTTTTCTTGAATCATAGCGCAATACCGTGATATCGAGCGCGAGTGATGATGGCTCAGTGGTTACGTGGGTCGTCTTCAAACCAGGAAGTACTCAATGTTCGGTCCAGCACGGGCGAATTGAGGGACTCGAATCAGTTCATAATACACACTCCTCGCCTCGTATATCACGCCAAGCAATCATTCGGCGTCATATTGATGACTAAGGTAATCTGTGTTCCTGACTACGATCTTTATCTGCTCCCAAACCGCACTGGGCCAGCGCGAAAGGCCTAATGTCCATGTCGCTCAGAGTAAAAAAGAGCCAATACGACCATGAATACAGTGTGACTTGTATATTAAGGTATATCATATTGTACCAAAACTGTAGTGCCTATGTGATCCTTGGTAGAAAAATTCGATTTCAATACATCTTAATTAGTTGTAACAAATCTTCCTAGGACATTTTCTTTTTTTATTTCATAAATCAACGGCTATTCCTCACAAGTGTAGACAGAAACCACAGACCTCCTCATAGTACAATTTTTACGTTCCTTTCTTTCTCCACTGACATCCATCAATCGTTTCATGCAAGCTCGTCGATTTCGGTTATATATTTAGTCTGGAATATTGCGAACTCTTCCATCACACGAATTCACTGTGTATATGTATTTTTCAGTCTACTTTTATTGCACTATAATACACCTACTTTTTCTACTTTACTCAGTACATGTTGTTTCAGACCATAACGTTCACTAAAATCATTGTTCCTCTCTGTACATACAACAAAGGAATCACATGTCTATTGCCTTGATTCTACTTCTGTGTTTCCTCTGTCACCTTCAATTCTTATCGCCATGCATAAACATAGGAACCAGAACTTCATTATGTCATACAAACATGCTCTTCATGAGACACTTTACTATTCATAACAACAAGCAAGACCCCTTTTTCTCTATTTTTCTATATAATATATTATTATTATATATTTCAACGCTATCGTTTTTTCCATCATTGCCAAATTACGGAAAAATATATATTAATGTACAATTACTATAATAAAATATAGTAATAAATACACAAAAATAATTCATACGACAAAATGCTAATATTTTACGAGAAAGTGTATTAGCATTTTATGAAATAATAGTTTCTTTTAAATACTGAAAAAGATTATGATAATAACGAAAAACACTTTTCGTTTCATTCTTACTTCTCCATTAATTGCAAACATCAGTAAAATACGTTTTCATTACATACAAATAGTTTTATTGAGTTAACCCATAACTAGAGAATACAATCCCGGGATCCCGAATCTCGGGATCCCGGGATCCCGGCCGTTATCTGGTCCCGAAAATCCCGGGATTGTACTTGGCTTATCCCGAGATTTTCGAGATTGCCAAAAACACGTCTAGTTTGCGTTCCGTAGTCCGTTGCGCGTGCGCCTTGACTTTATCTAGATGATTTAAATTGCATATATTATATAACGATAAAAACATCCTCATATACGCCGTACGATACCTACATACTACACAGATACAGCCCTGTCGTAGAACTTAGAAATAAAGTCCTCGGTCGGAATACTTCAATACAATACTCTTAAGGTAATTCCTCAACGATCCAACAGGAATCACCCGATCACCTCATATCATAATATTGTTACGGGGTATTTCCGTCGGGGATTCCTGTACGAGATTATAAATACGGCAATCTGGGTTTATTTTTTCATTCATTGTTCTGCCCTCTGCCAGTAACGAGATTACGTAGGTTACGTTATACGGACTTATAAGTATACGTCATTTAAGTTTAAGATTATCTGAAATTAAGTATGGCGGGAGACTTTGTTAAACATAAAAAGACAGTGATATGATGTCAGTGTGGAGTTACTTTTAGTAGCAAAGGATGGAAATAGTGCTAAATGTAAGCGATGCCCATCTATTCTCAAGACTTTGGGTGGATCGACTAAGGGATTGCATACACATTTGTCAACAAAACATAACATTAAGGTTATATCAGCTTCAACAAGTCAAGATACTGAAAATCTGAACACAGCACCGCCGCCAGCCAAACGAAAGTTAGATGATTATTTTACTAAAACTAAAAGTGACGACGATAACCTAGATGATGTTTTAGCAAGAATGATCGCATTAGATGGATTTCCGTTCAGTGTATTCATAACTTCAGATAATTTGAGAAAATTGCTTTTGGCAAAATATACGGATTTACCAAAGTCAGCCGTCACCATTCAAAACGCGTTATGAATTACAGTGAAAAATAAAAAAGCAAGTAACTTCAGAATTGAAACATTTGAAAAGTGCAGGTGAAAGATTTAGTTTATCTTTCGACGAGTGGACTTCAATGTCTAATAAACGATACATGGCTCTCAATGTTCATTCATATAAGAAATTTTGGAACTTAGGTCTTGTACCTATTTATGGAAATATGACAGCTGAAAATTGTCTTCGTATATTGAACGAGCGTCTAAGTAAATTTGATATTTCCCTGGAAACTGACATCGTGGCTATTGTAACCGATGGACCGAATGTTATGATAAAGGTGGGACGGCTTGTTTGCGCTGAACAACAACTGTGTCTCGCACATGGTATCAATTTGGCTGTCTGTGATGTACTTTACAAAAAACATAATTATCTGCAAGATAGCCCTACCTCAGATGATATGGACGACAATAATGATGATGACCATTTAGAAGACTTAGACTGTTCAGAATCAGGTTTAATCTTAATGTCACAAAATGATCTTGCGCGAGAACACATACCAGAGTTAACACAAGATGAAAACATTAAAGAGCTGATAGAGAAAGTTCGCAAAGTTGTAATATATTTCAAAAGATCACCATTGAAAAATGAAACAGTACTACAAAAATACGTGAAAATTGAACATGGAAAGGAATTGTCACTTCTTTTGGACTGTAAAACTAGGTGGAACAGTCTTTTAACAATGCTGGAGAGATTTTATCTTTTAAAAAGCTGCATTCAAAAAGCTCTTATAGATCTCAATCATCCAATTTGTTTAGAAGATGTTGAATTTGAATTGGTAAATAAAATTGTTGATGTGCTGACCCCAATTAAATTGACAGTAGAAGCAATCTGTCGGCGAGATGCTAATTTATGCACAGCTGATGCTGCTTTAAACTTTCTTATAAAGCAACTGTCTAGCAAAAACTCAGCACTTGCCAAAAAAATTAAAACATGTTTAGTAGACCGTATAAAGCAACGACGAAGTGATAATTTAACTGGTGTGTTGAATTATTTACAAAATCCACGAAAAGATGAAGAAAATCAGTTATTATCGGAATTGGAATGGCACAACTTATTTCCAGTTCCCACAGGCTTTACTGAGAAAGCAAATAAAGAGTATTGTTAAAAGACTTAATAGTCGAGATGACACGGAAGAAGAAGAGAGGTCAGAATCACTAACAGATGTTGAGCTTAGGCCAGAAACATCCCAGCCCCAATTGACATTAAAGGAAAAGTTACAACTGGAAATTGACAAGAGTATGAAATCCCCAGATCCTGAAATACAAGTACAAAATGAATCGGGGATGACAAATAGTATTAGACGTGAAATGAGCCTGTTCGAAAATGGAGGAGTTCGTGGATATTACTTAGAAACTGCCTATAAGTATCTAATGTCTATTCCTCCAACCAGCGTAGAACCTGAGCGAGCGTTTTCAGCTGCTGCTTATGTTGGCAATAAACTGCGAAGCAGGCTTGGAAGTCAAACACTGGATGCCTTGATATTTTGCGATTATATTTTCAAAATTCTAAATAGATTTTGTGTTGATTTTGATTTTTGCAATAAACAATCGTTTTGTTTTTGTCTATTTTCTTACTGTATACCCACTTACTTATTGTAATCTGTGCTGTGCTAACGATTTTAAAAATATTTTTAAGAAACTACCAAGTTTTTCATTTTAACCCAATTAGAAACCACATAGTCTAATCGGACTATCCCGGGATCCCGGGATTACGCATAAAAAAATCCCGTAATCCCGGGATTGGTAAACATGCTCGGGATTGTATTCTCTACCCATAACCCACAAAAATTTTATTAATGTCCGTACACACCGATACACACACCCTATTTTGTGATCAATGAATTCATCTTATTTACTTTATTCTTACTACTTTCTTTACTTGTTCTAATAACTTCGAAATGTTATTTTGTTTTTCCAAAATACAAACGAACCTAAATACAATTCATACTGACACATTTGTTTCCTATTGCGAAACATATAATAAATACAACATTGTAAACCGCAACACGATTCGAGACTTCAAAGAATCATCGATTGTTCTAAACATTGAAAAATAATACACAGCTGAAATTCCATCAGCGAAAATGAGAGTCGCGTTTTTAATCCTGAAAGGAAAATTCACCCCGGCGATCTGACGTCGACGGTTTTTTTTTCAGGATTTCCTAAAACAACGGGAATTCGATACGTAAATCGCCCGCTCAAGGTTTCCTCGCAACGGCACCTAATTATTGTTATATCAAAACATCTCCGATGCCGTTTCTCGGACGGCGTTCGATGCCTTAAATCCGATTACGCGATCGTAATTGGCTGTGGAGATCGGCTTTGCGATGTGTATTTTTTTTTTTTTACAAGAGAAACAAGAAGAAAAGCGCCTGACCTTTTTCGGATTGAGTTCTTCTTGCGAAGCCTCTTCGGCGAGTTCGCGTATTTTTCGTGGGCGCAGAGAAAAAAAAAGTCGCCGTTCCCAATTTACGATTCGTGAAATATTAATTATGTTGCCGACGGTTTATACATTTTTTGTTGCCAGTCGGTCGGACGATCGCTTTCGGATAGGAAGTTAAACGAACTCAAATCTAACACGAGCTAATCGAACGATTAGTTTGTACGTAACTTAAATTATAGCACCTTTTCTTAGAACGACTCGCTTCTTGCCTCTAAGACAACGTTGTCACAGCAAAAGTGAGAACTGTTGTTAATAACTCTCGGCCCGTTTTGTACCAGCGTAGAGGGTTTGTAGTCGAGCCCTTCAGTATGAAATATAAAGATGCTTAGGAGAAAATAGCCCTCCAGCAGGATTACCATAACCTGAGTCATTATGTGTCACACCCTGTACGAACGTCGTCAGCTAGTACTGTTGATAAGGATGTTTGAAATTTTTTCTAACTCACGAGAAATATTTCTAGTTACATGTAATAAATACAAATTTAGTAGCTTACTAATTTATTTAAAGAAAAACCATACGACAGCTTTTTTCTTAAAAAACAACTGTTCTGACTGTTTCATTCGAAGAAATATTCTTAAGCTGTTTTATTAAAATAAGTCAAGTAAATGTTTGCATAAGATTTTGATTGCAGTTCAAATATTATTCTGGGTATAGGTTCCCACCCGCGCGCGCTATCTCTGCTTCAAAATTATACTGGAGTGCCGAAATTTCATACGTATTCCCATAACATTTTCACTTTTCCCCCCCTTTAAAGGTCAACTCATTTTCAGATTCTTTAAAATAAGTTTTAAATCTTATTTATATACAAAAAATTGTATTGTATTAGTGAAAATATTAACAATTTCGAATCGAAATTATAAATCGTTTGCACATCGAACTACTATTCTCCTTCGCACCTATTGGGATAGCCATCGTTGGAGACGGACAACATTTGTCCTCAAAAGTAATGCTCGAATTCCCCATTAAACAACCCAGAAAGCATATTAAACACCATCGCGGCTACGTCATTCAATAAATAAGGGAGCGCCTCGTAGTCGACATTAGACAGCACCTTCCGGTGCCTAATTTACGTTCGAGGCGTTCTTTCTCACGTATGAAAAGTAATCAATAGAGATTTTGAAATAAGTTAAGGCGACAACCGAATGCCAAAACCGAACGAAACATCTCGCAACTAAAACGCATGACGTCGAAAACACTTTAAACGCTCGCCCCTACTGTACCGGCGTATAATTCAATTTGTATGAAAACACACGACGGCAATTTGCGGCGAGTGAAGTTTGAGTGCACGAGAGAGAGACAATATAACTTTTTTGCTACGTAGAACGAAGTGGAATAAACTATTGCCCTACTTGCCAACTACTTCACTATGCGGTGTATAGTCGACGTTAACAAATACCCGATACACTAACAATGTATTCTATGACGAAGTTATTTTCAAATTATCAAAGAAGTTTTTTTTTAAGAAAAAAGTTATTTACTTAATTATATTTTATATTGTGTAGTAAAATAAAGTACCACGCTTTTTATTTCATCCGTTATCAAGAGGTAGGTTAATTGTAAGCGCAGAGTATCTTTTTGTGCCAATATAGTTTAAATATAGAAGTTAATGGCATATATCGATTTAGCAGTTCTAACTTTTGACACAACAGTGCTTTTTGTTAAGATATCATTAATTTAGAAAAGTTTACAGCATTCAGCATAGTTCTATTACGAACAGTCTTGATTATCAACGATTCGTGTCAAATTTTCAGACAACCTAAAAGTTCACTCCAATTCTTTTCAAGGCAGCAAACTCAATTAAAATTCCATCTACACACACAGACAAACATGCGTGCACACACTTTCACACACATTTTTACATCCCTTCGGCAATGGTAAGGAGAGCTTCCCAGCATCTCAAAATATCGAATCGGATGATATGGCAATTTTCGAAAGGCAGACTGAAAACTATGACTTCTCTAACTATACAATGTTTTTCTTTTAATTTACGCAGCGAGAATTCAAAAATATTTACACGATATAGAGCGTGGCGTACTCGTATTCCGTTGAACGCAGCCTCACCCCCTTTTATGGACAGGGTGGCGTCAATTGTTTTTACAAGTGTATAATGAAAGAGCACGAAAAAAGTAAAGGCGCGCGCGCAGCACAAATGTTGGTAATGAGGTAACGTAACTCGTATTACGAATATTTTATGTTCAGTAATAGGGGTCATTATATCACCCCATCACCGAGACATATACACCCACATTTTTTTTATCTCATATTGATGCGCTCGACTAAGCCCTCCATGGGTCATGGAGTCGGGTCGTCTTCCCTGGGGCCCGCTAACGACCATTCTCACCAGAGCAATGTCGAAGTCCGGGACACGAAGTCCGTGGCACAATTAGGCTTAAGTTAGAAACTCATCGGGCGATTGGTCCGTTGGCGGGATCGAACCGGGTAGTTTGTGGTCTGACAGCGGCGCCGCTTGCCGCTGCACCGCCACCGCCTTGACATTGGATGCGACAAAAATAAAATGTACATCTGCCTTCTTGCAATTACTGTTACCGAAGTGGGCGTTTGTGAAAGAAAAAAACTTAAGAAAAAAACGCTTAAGTTCTTCTGATAAACTTAATAATGAATCTTAAACTCTTTTAATAAATGAAAATTATTTTATAATTTTTTTTTTACTGCCTAAAAAAATACCTTCTAGTGGAATTCTTTTTCAAAGCATTGTACATTAGCTTGAAAACTCCATTTTTTCGATGTCAGTCTTCTTCTTATTGCGTTCACCAAAAAATATTATTTCTTGGTATATACAATAAGAAGAGGTAGAAAATCTCCGAACATTCCGAATTTCCCGAAAGAAATACTTTCCGATTCAGACTAGAGAGCTAGACATAGGTAGCTGAAGAACGAAATACATCTTTTTACCAAATAAGTACACGTCTGGGTATTCACCTGACAACAGAAAAATATACTCGAATATAGAGAAAGTTAGTTTTTATGAATTTAGGTCTCTGAGACGCATCATTTGGCATCTCAATCATTTACTTGAACTTGAAGCTCACGACACCAGAGCAAATTCGAATTTTTGCTTAAAATGGAGCCCCTAGTGAAGCAAACGAAAAAACATTTTCAATATCAAAAATATCATTATTAATACACTAATATTTGGGAGTAAGTATGGTAACTACCATATGCCATACCACATTGAACTTAAAAGTTACTGTAACACGCACGCAAGTGATGATAATGTCTCAAAATCGACAACTCTTGTTTAATCTTAAAATCAAAATTGTACTTATCTTATACTTCTCTTGTGCATTCTATTGTAAAATTGTACGTAAGTTTAATGCGACTAAAAAAAAAGTAAAAAAAGTACAGTAGTGCCAATAGCTGATGAGATTCAAGCAAAAAGTAGAGAAAAAATGGAAAGGGTGTAGTTTTTTACCATGCTAACGCCAAACCACACACTTCTTTAGCCACTCAGCAAATATTGAGAGAGATTGGTTGGGTAGTGTTAATGCATCCACTATATAGCCCTGAGGTTGCACCTTCAGACTTTCAAAAGTGTCGGTCTCTTCAGAATTATTTAGGTAGTGTTAGGTTAACATCAATAGAGGACTGTCATAACTACTTGTTGTAGTTTTTTGATCAAAAGTCATAAAATTTCTATAGTAATGGGATTATATCACTACCTACAAAATGGTAACCAGTTGTTAATCAACGTAGCATATGTACATATAACATATGATGAAAATGTGACCTGAATTTGTATCATACGAAAAACTTTTTCCCCGACCCTATAGAAATAGTCAAAGAAAATAAATGCTATGAGATTTCTAATGGAAATATCAAGTAAAAGATAAGTATGAGTGCAAAATGTTCAATACAATTAGTTACTTTACTATATGAGCAGCCGATTTCTGGGTGTAGCATCAAACGATAAATAATTTAATATTCCAGAGAGATTTCTGACAAAATGTAACACTTTTTAATTTCTTTTGAAAATAGTCTCAAAATCAAAAATAAGTCGAAAATATTGTTTTTTTTTTTTTTTAATAAGCTGTTGTAATTTTTCCATACAGCTGAAACAGCACATTAAGTGCCCGTACTAGACATTCCCACGAGAACAATTGTCACCAATTTCTATTCACAGTATCTCAACGTGGAAGCTCTCAAACTCCAAGCCACTCAACTAAGACAGTGGGACGGTGTACCTGAGTAGGGCCGACAAAACCCTGACACGATACTTTCCGTTCGGCTTCCAAGCGCTCGATTATGTTCGGTCCGACCGGCGGCGCCCCGGCGCGGGCGTTCGGCTCGGGCGCCGTAATTAGATAAGACGTTCGGCGCGCCCTCGCAGACCGTCCCCGCTCTAATTTTGGCCAAAATTCAATCGCTCCTATTGCACACCTGTTATGTTTATAAATATAGCGATCGGCCGTTGTTGTTTTTATTGGTACTTCCGGCGATCGTGCCTTGCACTAATTATGCGTCGTAACTGTTTACGATAAATAGACGGCGTCGTTTTACGTGTACAAGGGATGTATTTGAAGCGAAGCGACTGGTCCATTTCGTTTTGCACGACGCTTTTGCTTAGATATCAGATGTGTAAATGATATGTATAATACGTTTTTGCGTTCTTGTCCTTCGTTGTGTTAGTAGTTCATGATGGGCTAAAGTAACTTTATGAAGTTATACTTCTTTTGGGGGAGTTAGGGTGAAAGCATGAGAATGAATTTTAGTAAATTATGGAAATTGTGTGGAAATTGGAAATTGAATAATATACTTACGGAAGTTGCGCGCGCTGACGTAAGATACCATGAAGTTAGTTTCAAATGAGAGTTTATTTATTTCTTAGTTTCATCTTTGTAATTATATAAGTAACTGGTCTATATTAATTTTGATTTTTGACTGTCATGAAAGGTCTAGCCATATTTTCTTAATAAAAGAAATAATAATAACCTAGAATGATAAATACTGAGATTTGTAAAAAGAGATAATAAACTTTTAAACGCATCCCTTTATTCAGATATTTTTATTTGAAACTAGATAATAGTGTTTCTTATAAATAAAATTATATTTATTAAGGACGCAGGAAAAAAACGCTTATAGGAAACTTTATTTCAACTGTATAAAATAAATATTTTATTTGATGTTATTTATTTAAACTTTTTACACGATATTTAAAATCATCCACCGATCATTTCAATTATTTCACAATTTATTTAAAAACCTAAAGAAATTTCCTTTTTTATTGTTTTGATTTTTCGACTATTATGAAAGGTCTAATTATGTTCTCTTATAATTAAATCACTAAAAAGAAATCGAATGGCAAGTATGTGTCACTTAGTATAATTATTATAAACTTTTAAACTTACCCGTAAATTTGTTCATGTACTTCTATTTAAAACTAATAGACGGCGATGTTAAGCTAAACTTTTGCGATTACTTCGTGAAAATTACAGAGCATAGTTAATATTGAAATACCTACACGAAAAAATTCTTTTTGGAGTTTACTCCTTAAAAATCAATTTTCATATAAGGCGCCCGGTATGAGAAAAATTTGAGGAGCAAGATCTACTGCGCGTTACGTTTTGGTGCGTATTGGCGCACCTTTCACTTTTCAATCGCGTGTTGTGTATACTTGTATACTTGTCTGTATACTTGTGTGTAGCCAACGCAGCGAGGCAGCTGACGCATATATTGTGTGCATACCTATATTTATTATAAAAGTATACTGTTCAACGTTTACAAACGATTTATATATATATATATATATATAGTGTATCAGTTATACAATTCCAATACGGATCGTCACCACTGTTTTGTTTGTGTTTTAAAGTGTTCTTTTAAAATGTAAATTTTTATTATTAACATTTGATTTATTACTATAATTATTAATAATTACTATTAATGTCGTGAATTTTTATATGCATTATTATTATATTTGGTGAAGTGCATAATTTATCAACATTGCTAATGAAGTATTTGTGCACATCTGAAATTGACTATTGTGAAAAGTTTAATGTAAAATATTTCGCCGATTGGTTATAATAAATGTGTATAAAATGAATAAATATATATTTATATATGTATATCATTTTCATTAATTTGTTAATTTACCCTTTCATATGGTATTAATCTTTTTTTAGTTAAATAAACTCTTCTTGCGTATGTTTAGACAATCGTACTTAAGGAGTAAACTCCAGTCGTGCGTCGGAGCTGACACACACACTTTTTTTTATCTTGTTGACGCGAACGTCATAACTTTCAAGTGCGTACATAAATACACATACAGTTTTTATTTTTAATAACGAAATGCCCTGATAGTGTTTGTAAATATATAATGCAGACTATGGTTTATTAGTCTTATTAACTGACTCGTTTGTTGGTCTTAATAACATTAAAAAAAATGTAAGGGATATTTTTAAAGTATAACATCTTTCTCTTGCTTTCCTGCAATCTGTGTGAGTGATTTCGTGAAAGGGGTCGGAAGTGAGTAACAGAAAGCAGGGGAAGGGCGCGCTATTTGATTTGGCCAATGAGCGCGCGCGTTGACAGAGTCGGCCGTCAAATGGTACCTGTATTATTATTGACAATGAAGATTTTTACAAATTATAATGCCGTGAATCTCTGGAAAGAATTTTATATCCGACAAAAAGTACATAGACAACGAACACTCCTCTTTTTATAGTTTATTCTACTTAATGTTGCCATTCTACAGTGTAGATCCCTTTTCCGATAGGTTGGTAGTGTCTGCCAGTTTTTACAACTGTACAAGTTAAATCGTATTTATACGCCCTTTTTGGCTTTTGTATGAATTCAAATTCGTACACAAAATGTACTCCCATTTCAAATTTTATAATCCTTATAAAAAATTAGTTGTTTGTAAAGTCGGTTTACGGACGATAATTTTACTTGGTAATATCATAAGAAAATATTGATGAAAAATTGCATACTTTTATGAATAGAATTGAATTATTATCACTAAATTATCATTATTTTGTATAATACAAAGAAGGAGTTAATTGAAAATGACAATGTTTTCGATAAATTAACATTTATTTGCACTCGTTAATTCAAATGTTTTTCTACTTAAATTATACAGTAAGGAGATAGATGCGTCACAATCTGAACGCTAGGGCTGATCGTGCCTCTCTATTGTTCCGCGCTCTCGCTCACACGATCGGCTCAAAGGGAACGTGACAATGAGTCATGCTTTTTTATGCGTGCAGTCGGCGTTCATCGATTTATAAGACGTTATGACGTCAAAAAATTATATCACATTAAGATAATTTTGCTAATATGAAAAAAATAACAACCAACGGACTTTTTTAGAAGTTTGAGAAGAATTGTTTTAAACAATGTTCGTAAAATCATACCTTGTTTATTCTCTTAAAAAAAAATAATTTGATTATATCTTAAAGTCAAATATTAAATGCTCAAAGTTATAATTACAAAAATAATAGATTCTCTTCATTTCGTACTTTCACCATAAATAAGAGGAGAATCCGAACTATCACTCTCTTCCCATTATTTTAGGTGATGATATTAACTTTATTTCCAAGTTTGCCAAAAGTTGATTCGCTCATAGATTTTTTTAATGACAAAGTCAAGCTGTAAATGAACATAAATCGAAATTTTTCGACAACTTTTAGTACTGTTATTCACGTAGTTTTCAACGGTTTTAAATACTTTGAAATCACAAGTATACGTCTCATATTTTAGTTAAAATAAGTTTTTGTTTCCGCTCTCCCCTAATTTGAACAAAAATAACTGTGTTCAATGAATAATTACATAACTTCTAGTGTTAATTAAATTAAACACAATTTCGATTAAAAATAATTGTTCTTAGTTATAAAAAATCATTTCAAATTATATCTAAATCACTTTTTTCGGTATATAATGTTAATGCTGCTTATTAACAAGCTAAGATCAGATGTTACACATTATATGCGACTACTATAAGGCTCGTTCGTTTATTTTTATCAAATGTAGACAAATAAGGGCTTACGGCATAGCGAGAAATTACGCTATCAATAAAACAAGATTGAGACAAGTTATATCATAAAATGGAATCTCTCTTTGTATTGCCAATTTTTACATTAATTAATATCCTTTGTTTCAAAGTCCTTTGCAGAAACGTAACTCAAATTTTTATATCTGGTATTTCATTTAAGCGCACATGAAACACGTCCGACTTTCGTAACAAAAAAAAAGTCTATGTTTAAGAAGAAATATCATCGAACTGCCAGATTTATTGGCCACGTTCCCCGAGTACCGCAAGACTATATTGCAGAGGACACGGGTCACTGGCTACCCCCGTCTAAAACCGGATTTACTGCTTCCCCTCTACCCAAACTCATCGTTGCTTGTTCAATCTACTGTAAATATCTTTTTATCTTAACCCTTACTTCTAGGTAACCTTAATACGCTTTCTGTTAACACATCAGATCAGCAATATTTGTACCACCACCAAAACTACAACAGCCCCACCGCCACCCTTTCTATTTTGGTTCTTGACACTCATTTAAAACAGTTACTGTTATTTCTGTACTTTCCTTGTTTACTTTCCATCACAACCTTGTCGGATGACATTTGCGGGCCAGCCTTGTGGAGCCTTACTCCGCAGCGTTGTGTCACTACACTGATTTTCGATTTTACAAATTATCCATTCAGGTTTGTTTGTTTTGAAAATATTTGTTCATTTTGCGACCTACTGCCTATCGAATCCGCGCAGGCTTTCGATGAAAATATCGGCTACAAACACCTACAACGAATTGGTGTACCTGATGAGATTGCGGGCATTGCAAATACAAACAATATTCCCTGATATTGCACTATTGTTAGCCTAGAACAAACTAGCTGCGTGAATACGAAATAGGTAGTTACGTCAGTTTTAAGTGGGAAAAGATATTGCAACTAAATTATAATAAACTGTTCAAATTAAATTAAATTAAAAAAAATATATATTCAAATCGTTCTTTTTGTAAAATTGCTTAAAAGTAATGATGTCCAAAACAAAAAAATATACTTTATTTATCGAAAGGGCATCTCGTATAAGTCGGTTTGTGTCAAATTAATAAAAACTCATTTATTCTTCATTACTACGTTGCTCAAATTCGATTATATCACATAGCAATCGATTTTCAATAAATTTCGTGACTGTGTAGTTATTTTTATAATTCATCGTGATCAAAATTTATATTCGAAAATGCGTTATTTTGTGTGTCAAGAGAATGCAGATGGCGTTCACGCAAAAAAGGGATACAAGGACTCGACACACATAAAAGTGCTAAGTCATTATAATAATATTACATATTTCTTTTTTTTATCTAGTTTTTGTTCATATCATGTATTGAAATGGGTAATTGTGTTCTCAATTTAAAACTCTTTATTGTCATTAAATACTTTGTGTTGAATTGTTATATTCAAAAAGCTTCATTAACTTGTCCCGCAAACATACATACATACATGCACACGCTCAGACGTAACAACTTCTCGAACGTTTACAGTACTATATTTTCTTCTGTATATAATTGCGAAATATAACAGGGGAAGAGCCAGCCTTTCGTAATACAGTTTTTTTGTTAGTTACCAGGAGAATCCTTGCAAAATTTTAACTTGAAATGTAATAATAATAATATAATTATGATTGTTGTTGATATTTGAAATGTAAATAAAAAAAGATTTTGAGTGGACAAACCTTATGGTACGACATAATTAGTACATAATTTTGTATATATTATATTTTGCGACAAGTTTTTTTTTATAAAAAAAAATCGGTATGAAATATTTAACAATTTCCACCCATAATGTAATACGCTAACGATAAATCATTAACTTATTGTTTGAGTTTTCTATGCATGAACTAAAAAAATGGATTTTAAAACGTCACTTCTTTTGCAAGCGAAAAGGTAAACATGAAACACGTCGCTAACAAGTCACGGCGTCCCCTCGACTGCAGCTAATGAAAATTCCCGACTCAATTTAAATTTCTGATTAAATTTCCAGTTGAGGACGTAGCAAGTTCTAAATAACTGTTATTGAATAATTTTATTTCTCACTATTGCGAGCCGCCGGTTTTAATTGTTAACTGGCGTTTGATGTCGGGGGTGGAGAGATATTTAAAATTGCAGAATTTTCCATTGAAAATCTTATTGAAATACAAGAATAGTTGCATTCTTTTGAAATAAGTATACCCGTAACACTAGGAACTCTAAATCAAAACATTTGTAAACATTAGAAATAATGAGTTTTAAACAAATAGTTCACAAATATGATGCTTTACACCGTCTTCGAGTACCAATGAATCGGTATTAAGGAACTCTATAACAAAAGGGATGATAATAATTAAAGGGGAATAAAAATAAAAGTCCACGTTGAAGCAAAATTTATAACTATGATACACAAATCATAAATTTCTCCAATTCTTAAAAATTAAAACTATTTTTTTAAATTTAAAATTAATTCTAAGGTAAGTCAAATATTACGTAAAAATTAACGTTTTTAGTCATTATACATGAATACAAGTACTCCCTTACGTTTGATGCAAGTCGTATCTAAGTTATGAAAAGGGCAATTTAAATAAAAAAAAATATTTAAAGTATTTTTACTATTATCGAAAAACTAAAAAAAAAAGCACTCCCGATTTTAAGGCAGTTTTCAATATAAAAATTAAAACTTTTGAAGAAGAAATATGTAAATAGCGTCAAAAGTGTTCCTTAAAAACCCTCTAATTTAACCCTTCCGCCAAATATTTTGATTTTGTTTTTCAATCTTATCCGTTATATACAATCCAATCTTATATATTGTCTATAACGCAACTTTTGTTACCTCAACTTTTCACCGAGACCTAAAGCTCACAACACCAGAGCGAAAGCGAATATTCGCTTAAAAATAGGGTCCCTACTGAAATGTAAACAAAAACGAAAAATTATTAAAATAAATAAATCAATAAACAAACAACGCATTTTTCTATAGAATACGGTCGCAAAGTATGATTGAACAATCGCTTTCTACATCTCAGGGACCGTATTAGATATCCCTCGAATATCGTCACTTTTATAATTCATTTATTTTCCGTCTGAATTACAGATAGAACGGTGAATTCATTGAATTGTGACGGACATTCATAAATGTTATGTTGTCACATTATTTACATAATAACTGCTGTGTTCTATGGTCAAATATATTTGTCTATCTTGCTATATGTCACAAAATTGTACAAATTATGATAGCGTCATAAGCTGAACATTTTTAAAATACGTAATTATTTGTTCTAGAATAGATTGCTCGTAGGAAACAAAGAAAATTATCGAACGCAAGTTAAAATGATCGCTTAACTTTATTTATTTTCTTTGTATGCTGACAAAGTAAATAAGTACAGTGTGGGCGTCAGACGAAAGTACAGACACTAAACAGTAACAGCTAATAACACTCAGTTTTACTAGCTAAGACTTTTGTGTGATCACGTAGAAAACTTTTTTAAGGGTCCATTGACGTCTTTTGGTATTTTTTTTGCCTGAAATACAGTCTTATGCATTCGTTTCGACCAATGTCTTTATTATCAAGGCAAGGAAAATCGATAACAGGGCAGCGAAATGGATCTGTGTCTGAATTTCAGTTGCAAATGTGTTTCAATATATAAAATTCACTAAGAAGGTTAAAAAGCAAAGATAAACTTTTCAAGTACTTAGATATATAAATACTGTGGTATTTAATTTCAATTTCTTCTCCACATCGTTATGGAGTACTAATCACATATCTCTATTAAATTTACCTATTTTACAAAATATTTTGCTGACCTATTTTAACATTTTAAGTAGATTATTGAAATATGCATATATAAAATTTAATGAAGATTAAAGCACCTTATATTATGATAATAATTGATTTAATATTTTATAAATATATTAAAAATAAGCAATTATTAAAATCATTTAACCCGTTTAAAACTTATAGATCGATAGATATATAAACACAGACACACGCATGCATGCCACTCATGCGCAAACACACAAATACACACAACTAGAGAGAGAGTAAGAGACAGAGAGACTACAGAACTAACCACAAACTACTGCGCGTGTGCGTGTATTGGTCACGTATTTATATTAAATTATTATCCATAGCGATATCAAAATAAATGTATACAAGTACAATATATAATAATAATAAAAATTGTATTAAACATTTAAAATCGCTTTCAGTATTAGTTAAATTACTTTGTAGCTAGATGTTTGTTTTTAGCAACTGTATTTTTTTTCCTTTGTGTCTTTTGAAACAAAGAACAAATTGCAAGAAATGATCGAGCGATCGCCATTTTGGTCGCCACGATGATAAATTACGGGAAAAATATAAGAGACAATATTCAGATAAATATGAAATCAGAAAACGATACAACACACAAGACAGACATTAACGAAATGCGTCCAGCTATTATACTTATCGTACCCTAAAGGACAGCGGTCGTTCCTGTAAATTACCTAAAATTGTAAACCCAGTACATATTATGAGAGACATTATTTAACGAGTGAACACTCCACTGGATTGCTAAGATAACTCGGTCTAATGCGTAGGCGCCCTCTAGAGACGGCGGCGGAGCACCGATTGTATTAACAATGAGTTGCAACGAACCAGAAAATGGTGGAAAAGGTTCGAAGACAATTTTGCTGTGAGGAAATCTCCAATTTACATTTTGATATAAAATAAATTAATTTAACGTAATCATATTAATTTAACAAAATTGTTATTATTATTTATATGTAATTTGTACCATTTTTCCTACGCGATGACGTGTGAAAGGTCAAATATTGCTCAAAAGTCGAAATGAACTAAAATTGTACATGATTTTATAACTAACCATCTAGCTTTCTAGCTTTTGAAAGTCGAAATTGCCCGGTCGTGAAAGTCAAAGATTATATGTAACGAAATTTTATATAAAACTTGATATAGCTTTGATATCCTGTATAATAATTTTATATAATAAATTTTCAAATAAAAATTGTAATCAATTTTGTAAATGTACTAAAAACATAATGAATTAAATCCATAACGTAAAAAACAATCTGCTTCCTGTCTGTTGAATCTATTTTATAATAAGGATTTATTTAATTTTTTTTTTCTTATTATGCTAAAAAAGGATATTCACAAAAAGATATCGTCACGTTTGGCAATCAATTCTGTGACTATCTCTAGGTACGTAAAATTAAAAAAAAAAAACGATTTTTTACAATGCGACATATCCTACGATTGACAAAAAACAATGTGAAATTCATACATGGGCAACGGTTGACCCCGCAGCCCATCTATCACATCTGTAGAAATCGCTTGGGACTTGCGCTATTTTAAGGTACCTCTGCCGCTTCACCGATCGGTCATGAACACAGATAACTCAAAATCACACGTCGCTTTACCCACAGCCATCCACACGCACGCACATACTAACGCAGGCACACAATACCACATTCATAAACACCATAAACATACAAAATAAAGGTATACTAATAATAGGATTGCAAATCTGTATAGGTGACGATTTCTACAAAGATGGTTACAGGTTAGCTAATATTGATTCTAGATGTTACGTATAATTATATGTACTTCCAAAAATTTATTTTGTTAAACAAACAAAATTGCCACGAAATTGAAATCTAAATGCATTCCACAAACTAAAAAACATTATTTACGGTTAATATATACATAAAAAAACATGTATGAACGCATCTGTTTTATTACTATGCTGGGAATTAAAGAAACCAGTTATCTATTTCATACTACGAAAAAGTACATGCTAAATTATGATCTGATAACGTCTGCAAAAAGAAGAACTGCCAATATTTGGAAAAAATTAAATAGAAACCGCGCAAATGGAAGCCTTAGTTTACGACATCCTCTGCCAGATCGACATACCATGACATTCATGGCGTGATACTTCATGAGAGAATGATCCAAAGAAAAGTTATGCTTATTCAAATTAAAGTTTCATTCAGAGCCGTTTTATTATTTGTCGTCGGTTAGTCAGTCACATTGATCGACCGTCGATCAGATCACACGGGCAACCGGCGAACCGATGGCCGACATCTCTATGGTCTTAAAAGGTGTTCAACATCTGAGAAGACATTATAAACTGTATCACTTTTTGAACTGCTTCACGTTTGCTCGTTTCCCTGAAACGTTACATTCACAAGAACGAAACTGAAATGAGGATATGCACAAAACAATAAAACTCCCGAGCAGGGTGTTTACGTACGCCCATCAATCAAAACCCAATCTAAAGTGGACAACGCACCTGTTTATTTTTGTTACATTTGGGTTTTCCTCTTGTTTCAATAAACCGGACATTTTGATGGATCATGCGGCTTACTTAAGTTATTCTGGGATTTTTGGTCGTCTCTTTATTATTACAATTAATGATGTTTAGGGTTTTTAAACTAATTTTATAAAAAATAAAATACAATTTTTGCAACTTACAAACAATAGAAAACAATTCTTAGAATTCTTCCCTAACAGCTTTAATGATAATAGTAACGACTTATAGTTTAGGGAAGTTATTTTTAACAAACGTATTTCTTTAGTCGTTTGTACAAAGAAAAATCATCGCGAAAACTATTATTTTGTAGAAATTGGACTGAATAGCAAGTCCTAATGCCTAGTCTCACAATCAAAGTTGTTCTGAATTAATAGAAAGAAAATAACAGTAATAAATAAAATCAGTGCCAATTAAACAAACACCCACGGGATTAGTTAACATGTAGTTAACATTAGTTAACTCGAAGCAACCAATCTAGAAAGGTACATGAAGTCAAATAACAAAGCTCAAACCACAAATCTCAATTCACATTATTAAATGTAATTCAGTCGATCACAGTGTTGATAAAGCGTTGCAAGTAAATATTAACAGTCACATTCAAAAGAAAAACCTTTTGCTATACTCCCAACGATGAGGAAAAAAACTGAATCACAAGAATTAGAGCTTAAACATGGATATAATATTACTTCACAATAATGATATTTTAATAGACACTATTTTTAAAATAAAGTATTTGTTGGAAAAATAATTGCAACGATTTGATATGTTGAATAATGAAATCATATTTCTCTTTTGGTAATATGATATATATATAATCAAAACACACAATCACAATATTAACACTGAAGTTTCACCATTGACGATGAATAATATAACATTTAGAGATACGTGTATATATTAAGTTTCACATGAGATAATTTTATATCGTAAAGGAAGGCACAAATAAAAGAGAAAATAAAATGTTAGTATTTTTATGTTTTTATTACACACGTTATGAATGTGAATACTATAATTCTAGTATTAACATAGTCCAATATATGGAAATTTATAATATTATACCTACACTTAACACTATTACTAAAGAAATCAATTTACAATAGACGCATCGGTATATGTAAATTATTTCTATTTCTAAGTTCATGATTATTTCGATGCTATGTGACCTGCCAATCGCCATTTCATTTTGCTAATTTTGTGAACTAAATCCATTGGTTTTTCGAAACTTGGTCCTATTCAATGGATTTTCATCTCGTAGGAAACATTTTTGGGATTGAGCGTTTAGAATTTTAGTCTTCTTTAATGTACCAGTAATTTGGTGCCTATTCATCATCTGTATCACATCAGTAAGGCAACGAGATGTACCTATCTCTGTTTTAGGTGATTTTTACCAGCAACAAAGGTCATTGGACGTGGTTGTCAGATCTTTACAGACAATTATTCGTGCACGTTATTCCACACGTTGATTCGTTATTTGTGTGATAATCAACATCGATTCATTCGCTGTTTCATCACAAACGCTTGCTATCTCGTGGGATTGCAAAAGCGAATTGTTAGGGCTATTTGTAGGCTGAGACCTAGAGTACCTCTTAGAACTGAGTTTGAGGAAATAGAGATCTCAACTCTGGTGTCTCAATTTATATATGAAAATTTAATACATGTAAAAAGAAAAATAGCACTTTTCGAGTAAACTAGTAATAGACATAAATTCAATACAAATAATAAAAATAAACTGAGTTTGCATGTGAGTTGATTACATAAAGTCACAAATTCATTTAGGGGTCTCTGTTGTGCATGTTCAATAAGATCTCTGAAAATATACGAAATCTACCCTTAAAAAAAATTAAATTTATTACTAAGCAACTGCTTGTAAAAAAGAGGGTAGTAGACAATTTGTAAATATGTAAAGGACAAATATTGATAGATATTACCAGCTCAACTTCTAATGGATTTGTTTCTTTAAGTTATAAATTTATATATACTTAATTTTATAACCTAATGTATTTAAAGTTGAAAAGAGCTTCTCCTAAGTTCTTGTTCATTCTTGAGGAAAAAACTTCCTTCCGAACGAGTGGTAAATCGGTAAAGCTAAGTAGTAAAACGTAAATTCTTGAACTATTGTGACGTATTATTATAAGTGTTGTTCATGACCTATTAAATAAAAATATATTTAAATTTGAAATTTGACTGCTACATACCTTATCTTTGTCAATCGCCACATCCGTTGTCCGCGATCCGTAAGTCAAAGTATGCGGAGTCGTCATTTAAAAATTTCGTTCCGAAACTGCGCAAACATGCCCTCCATGAATTTTCTAGGGTAACCCTTACCAGTCTTTATATCGCATACATTTCATTTCTGAACTTTTTTATAAGTATTATCAAATTAATTGTAAAACATACGTGATCTCAGAAAAAAAATATGGTCTTAAATAAAACGGTCTCTACGTTTTTAAGTAAAAAAAAGGGGAAAAGTTTGCTTAAAACAAATTATTTGAACAACGACCCCAACAAAAAGCAAACAAGCATTAAGCTTCAAACCTTTGCTAGATGAACGTGCGTAAGGGTGCACGTGCGCACATATGTGTATCTATCTGTCTGTGCTCACCTTTCTGCGAGAACGAAATAAATAAAATAGAAAGAAATGCTGCTTTGATATTTTTTAATAGAAATCTGAATATAATAAATCAAAAGGATACCAAAGTATGGTTCTTGAGAACCGTTAAACTATTTTAAAAATCCTCAAATTTAATCATAAATAGAGCTCACTTTTCTATGACTATATAGTAATATAACTCGATAACACTTTCATCGGCATAGTAACGCCTATTAGGTACTATTTTTGAGCCCGTCCATGTGGGTACAATTATTATTATACAAGATGGAATCGATCATGCATCTTTCCGCAAATATTCATAATCTCCTCCTTTTTAGAACAACTTTACCAAAGTAACTATAACAAAAGTAATAACAATAATAATATAAACTCACGCCTATTCTCCAGATAGGTAGGCAGAAACTATAGTATTCCACATGGTATATGGTACGATCTTTGCATATCTCTCTTGCCTTACTGACATCCATCAATCTTTTCACGCAAGCTCGTCGGTTTTAGGTGCTTAACATTTGGCTCTTTTTTAATATGCCACCAATATGGTCTGCGTAAGATTTTCTAGAGCGACCCTTGCCCACCTTTCCTTCACAGACATTCGCTCTATAGATTTATTTTGTCAGTCTAATTTAATTTATCCTTTCCAAATGGCCAAACCACCGCAACATGCCTCTTTCTACTCTAGTCACTACATCTTCCTTCAATTCACACTGCTCTTTAATATAACTGTTTTTACATTTATCTTCCCGAGACACTCCACACATACTCCATATAGATCGCATTTCCACTCCATTGATCCTTCTTTCATTTTTCTTCTACTATACCCAGCTTTCACTGCCATACATAAGCGTAGGGATTAGGACCCTATTATGAATAGCCAAGCACGCCAGTTGTGCTCACATGTTCACATTATTTCTCGCATCCACTCTCTTTTCGGTATCTCTGTCATGTTTACCATCATTTGTAAACAGTCTACCCCAATGTATAAACTCTTTTACTTGTTCGACTTTCTCACCTTCTATAAGTACTTTGTTTTCAGTCATACTTTCGCCTCTTTCAAACACTATTATTTTGGTCATACCAACATTTACTTCCATACCTCTTTTCTTAACAGAATCATGCGTTTTATTTACCATCATCTGCAGCCTGCACGTCGACGGCGCAAGGATTACTTGGTCGTCGGCGTACAGGAGGCATTTGACAGACAGCTCATCCATCCTTAGTCCACACTCTTTTAAATCATGCAGACGGCTACCCATAAATAAGTTGAATAGTCACGGTGAAGCTACACATCACTATCTGACACTCCTACGGATGTCAAACCAGTCAGTGTAAACCCCATTTATTCTGACGCAAGCACTGGAGCTCCTGTATAGGAATTTCAGTGCCTGTATCAATCCGCTACTCACACTATGCATATATAGGGTTCTCCTTAGATCATTTTTTTTCACTCTATCATAAGCTTTTTCCAGATCTACCAAAATACAGAAAGCCTTTTGGCCGCTGGCCAACAACTTTTATGCGATGTTTTTCAGAGAAAAAAATTATTGTGTGCACTCCGTCCCTTTTCCAAATCCCACTTGTACGTCCCAAATTTTATTTTCAGTCTTATTCACAACTCACGATAATAATGTTTACATACAGTTTACCAACGACGCTGAGGAAGCTTAGAGGGCGATGCTTTGTGCAAAGGGGTAAAATGACTGCTTTACACCAGTCATTTTATTTTATGGCTATTCCAATATTTCTTAAAGAGCTGGCACAGCAGGCTTGCCACTATACCCCCACCGCCTCTCAGCATCTTTGACGAAACTCTATCATATCCGGCAGCTGTTCCAACTTTCATATATTTTAGTGCTTTCATAATTTCATCTACCGTAATTTCAGTTTTATTTCCATCATCAATCATATACTCAGTTGCAGTAACATTGTTATCTGCAATTGTATACTGACATGCAAAAACGCTTTAGAAATAATTCTTCCAGCGGTCTTTCACATTATTTTACTCATTCAGTAAATATCTATTATCATCTCTAATCACATTTATACATGATGTCTCGGTATTATTCTGGACCTTTTTCACCCAATGCCAAAAAAGCTTTTGGTTTGCCTGGAAATTATCCGAGAATTTCTTATCATAGCGTTCTTAACAAAAATACATCATTGACCATATGCTTATAACTAATATAAATTAATAAAAAGGAAACCCTACTCGCCTAGACGGCGTCGTGCGAAGCGATGTAAAGATCACCGTAGGTATTATTACATTAGTCTTTGATTTTTCTCATGTATTCCATTCATTTCTGAACAAACAAGGCAAAATAAGACAAATTATTGCGTAAACGATAGTTTACGCAACTTACAAACTTGCAGGTAGAAATGTCACCTCTACAAACTCTCCAACAATAAATCGTGTCTCTATATTCGATAGCAGCGAAAGGCATTACTATTAAACAGTTAAACTTAAAGTTATTTTATTAATTGTCCTAGTATTCGTCGAACATACATTCATCTGTTCTGCACTTTACACCGACGGGGTGCACTGCGTTTCTCTCAGTGCACAAGTAAATTCATGTAATCAACGCTATCTCATATTTTGAACGAGATTGCGATAGTAAACCGCGCTTTCCATTGCTTAATATACCCCAATCTGCAAATAAACAACAGCGCTCAATATAGCATGATAATCGTTACTGAAGCATCGACATCAAAGTGAAATTCATGGAAACGTATAATCGGCTTGTTTCCACTAAGAACAAATCGGATGGATTATAGTTTCTAATTATAGATCAAGACATTTAGATTAGGAAAAAAAAAATCTAATTATCATAAAAATTAAAGATTATTTATATTTTTAGAAAATAAATCTTAAAAAAATAGGCATTAAGTCACGTAACAGTAAACACCAATCAGAAAGTGTGACGTCACGGCTCTACAAACATCTGCTGTCGTTGACGTTTTCATTCATACAACAAAGATAGCCTCCTGCCATTTTTCATTATAATTTCTCGTTTTATCCCTTTTTAACACGTAAATACAGTTATTCTTAGTCGTGTAGTGAAGACAAACAGATATCATCATGGAATCAGGATTTGAAACAAATAGCAATAACTTGCCCAGAGTTGACGCCGTTATGCTTGGTACATTTTTCGCATCAAATAGAGACTTTTGCTCATCGGAATTCCGCAATGTTAAAGCTTCAATGTAAGTATAATATATTTATTATAAGTTTAGATATAAATATTTATGTTTTATTACCGATTATTGATTTTGTACGTATTGTTGTTTGAATACAACTGACATATTCTAAATAAGATAATAAACACTTTGACTTTGATGATTATAAAATAGATAACCTTAAATAGTATATTATTGTTTTAAATATTTACATCACATTTACATTACCTACACTATGTTGAGCGGAATACTTACATCGAAATGATCTTCACAAAAAGTACATTGTTGAGTTTGTTGAAAAACAATGACTATCATTCCTCCTTACAAGTGTTAGCCACTTTTTCCGTATTTGTTGATTTCTTGGAACATATATAAATAATTTTTGGGCGTTTTATGCTTGTACTTTCACACTGAGGCACTACAGCACTTGTAATAGTTATAAGACAGCAAATCCATTTTATTTTAAAACACTTCAATCTTAGTAAACAAACAGTTTTGTTTGGCGAGCCGTGACGTCATTCAAGACGCCATGACAGTCTTGAGCGTTTTGACGGAAAATTAAATTGATTTTTTTAAATGCAAAATACTAATTGTAAATATTAGTTTTTCCTTAAAATATATTTTTTTTTGGATAAAATAAGTGTCTAGGTGTATAAATAACTAGTTTTTAAAATTTTGTCAACTAGCCTAGAAGGCCGATTACTCGGAAATTAATTGAGAAAATACCTGCGAAGTCGTCCGCAGTGGTGACTCGTTAAAACCCTTAATTGAGCGAGCTGTCTGATACTGAAACCAGTTCAGGGTTCCGTAGCGCCGTATTGATTGCACCGGGGAATTAATTTTCGCACCGGAGCGGGCATTCAATTATCACAGTGATGCCTACGCTCGAACGTGCAATAATGCACGCATACATTTTCCTTTTATTTTGTCCGAAGAAATACAGCAATGAATTATTCACGACGTAACTCTGTACTTGTGAAAAAAGATAGCACACAGCAACTTGTCTTATTGCCTTCTATTTCTATTAACAAATGTTTCGCCATCTTATAAAGGAAATTGCTAAGTTATCACCTACAAACCATTATACATTAGACACAAATTAAAATGTTCAGCTTATTTTATGCGTCATATGTCAAATATTTAGAATACAAAGAGCGCTTCTGAGTATTGTAAACGACGTCGATCAAAAAGTATTTTCCTATCGTCCGCCAGCCGCCATATTTCAGCAAAAATATAATTCTCACAGCATTTCTAGCACTGCCGCTGTATTGAACGCAGATTAAATTCAACGCTAAAGTAGCTGAAATTACTGATTAATGTTGACGTTTGCTATAACCCGTAATGTAAAAATGATAAGTACGAACGAAGCAAGCAGTAAGCATATAAAATACTATAAAGTAGGTAGTAGGCATATACAAAAAAATTTTGTAGAAATAATCGCTATTTTTTTATATACATTTTCATTGCCCTGATGCAACTCATTTATTGTTTTATCTATTTTCTACTTTGAAGAGATGTTATTATAGAAACTTTCTCGTAAATTTAACATCTATTAGTTATTCTATTCCAGAATACTGGTATACTGGAATAGAATAATTTTAAATAATAAATAAAATTGTGACCGTTTGTTATGACGCAAATCCTAGAGTTAAGTATTTCTCGACGAGAGCTTATCAGGTACATAAAATTATAGTGAAGCACGTCATAATATTGATAATAAGTGTAAATGTTTGCATTTCTGTTCTGTATTGTTAGATCCGTTTTATAGTATTCTTCCATTCAGGCGATTTCATAAATTTTAAACTTCAAATTGGGATTGGCATTTGGATTGGCAATATCACAAATTAAAAGGAATATTAATTGAAATTTGCGTATTTTAACACCAAGTTTGTGGAACCAAACCCAGCAGATTTAGTAATAAGATAAATAATAAAAGTTACTCCTATTTACGAAACAGATTTTTACTTATTATGGTAGGTAATTAATGTGAAATTTACAAGGCTAAATTTGTAGAGCTTTGCCATTCACACAACTATTAATGCTTTCCTATTACATACAAGTTACATTTAATCGGATGCCTAGTGATACGATGTTTGTCATATAATTAAACTGGCATTAATTCTCTTTTGTGGTAATTTAGAGGAAAAATAAACTTCACGTTGATCCATTTATTCTTTTGAATTATCATGTTCAAGATATAGATTCCTGCCTTGCTCTGAAACAGTATTATAAATTAGAACTATTATTAGATAAAATCTAATGAAACTTTTTTTTTTCAATGTATTTTACAAAATATTGACAATTATCTCATTGAACGCAATTAAAATATTTCATTTAAAAATGCATACTGCAATGTAATATTCACCATTTCGTTTGCCTAACGCAACATACAAAAGAACGAAAAGGCTTTCCTTAGCAATAAAAATGGACAAACACGGAGCCGTTCCATTTAAACACAAAGGAGAAGCAAAATGAAGAGTATCTTTTAATTAAGATTGTAAACGTACCTCGACGACAAACCTTTTGCGGGGTCTCTTGTCCACAGATACGGGACAAGTTTAAATAACACGACAATTTAGTATTCCGCACAAAAACCATTTTTATTTGTTGTCCATGAAATATTAATATTTGATGGATTTTATTTTTAGAAAGAATAAGTTTTGTGCCGGCTTCATTTCTTACGAATAACTTCAAGGGGGTTAAAACGGAACAGATCAGATGGGAACTTTGCGTGCATATATATTAATTACATATACATTAATATGATATTATTTTGAAAAAAAGGCTTGGTCAAGTCAGGCTTAAGCATTCGAGGTTCCGTACGAATAAATTCACATCACTTTTCACAAACTCAAATCGTTTTCGAAAAATAATAGCGATATAAATATACGCATACGCATCGCACTAAAATTCACATGTGTACCTATATTCCATATGCCGGTGATTGGTTTTTATAATTATTATGAAAATACTAACATGTTCTATTCTAAACATTTCTATGGTTAAAATGTTGATAGATTTGTATTGTTGCTGTTTCTTTTCAGATTTGTAATATGCAACCTTCAATGCGTTTTTAAAGACATATCCAACGGCGCTCTATACGATGGGGCGAGAAAAAAGATTTCATCTCTCAATTTTGTGTATGAAAAGCTAAATTAGAACTTAATTTTTATTTTAAAATGATTTGTCTTCATGATGGCTTCATTTGATCGATACAATTTCATAAAAATCGATGAAATAATGATGGAGTTGTAAAACTATGAACATGTGGGCAGACGGATATAACGTGAATTATAAAGTTTCAGCTTTTATATCTTTGACTCCGGAACCCAAAAAAAAAAATACAAGTTATGTGTACTACGATAATAGTAGTTTTTATTTAAATCGAAAGCTTACCATACCATATACATGGTTTTTCTGTAATATAATTATTTAAGTGTTTTTATACATCAACGTAACGGTGTGACGATACACCAATTTTTACCAAACAAATTGTAAACATATATTTCAATGATCTGAACTGTGCGAAAAGATTTGAAAACATTATACATTGCATAATTAACAAAGACTTACAATGCTCAAAGAAAGAAAGCTAAAATCTGTTATCCAAAATTAACTATTTATTTTATGGCCATTGGCCATCATTATCAAAATCTTTGAATATGTTAATACTTTCGTTTTAATTTACTTATTTACTATATACCGCTTTATTTATTAACTATATTATTTATATACATTATTATTGTTCTTTAGCTGGTCCGGCAGACGTTGTTTCGCCTTTTCTTGTGGGCAGCTTGTCTTTGTAGCTAATGCCCGTAGCTCCGCCAGATGGACATAAAATGAATTCTTTAACATCGATCAATGTTAATCTTAATCTCGGTTTTGCTTTCGATTCAGAAAACTGTCACATTTTTGATTTTGGTCCCCTCCCCACACTTGATTTTGAACTCAATACCGTTCTGAATTTCAGTCCCACTCCCGCTTTTTATACTAAGGATAATCTAGTTCTAGATTCTGCTCCCCGTCCATTTTCATTTTCGATTACGCTATCAGTCACAGTTCAAATTTGGACGTGGCCGGGGGCAAACATTAGTATGAAAATAAAGTATCAACCTTATTATTGGGGGATAGTGCAGCTTTTTATGAATTAAACAATTATTATCGTAAAATCGTCTTAACAATATACATCTATGAATTAAACAATTATTAAAATCGTTTTAACAATATAAATTCATGTATGAAGCCAGGAGCAATGGTGGCAGTCTAATTTACTTAATAATAGTGAGAAAGATTTTTAGAATGGGTGCGGGAATTCAGTTTAGTAGCTAAATTGCGAACAAACGGCAATTTTTTTTTAGAAATCTTTCCGAGCTTCCATAAAACATATCACCAAAATTTCACTGTAATCATATCAATGACTTAAGCACACGTGTTATGTGCTATCGCATACCTGTTATGGACTGTTGCATACCACAAGTGCTGACTGGGTTCGCGCTGTTTACTAGTCGATTTTAAGTTGAAGTCTTTATGCCGCGTCTCCACCAGGAACGTCTGTACCAGACGAATTGGAAGGGATAACCCCCTCACCCTGCACGTCATCGCGGAGCGCCCACTCTTGGAACACGCATCGGCCATTGCAGTCGCTTCAGTAGTTATAAGCTAAACTCTGTAATCTTTTAATAAACTAATTTGTAAGAAAGTTGCATTTTTTTGAATCCTCCGGCCACAATCTTCGTAATTGGCGCAGTCGGTAGGATACTCACGAGTCATTTCGTGGGCAACATAACTTTTCTAGCATCGGAAGTGCGAGCTCGTGAGTGACCCGCGTGACTTTCGCACCTGGACAGAAGCAATATCCAGACATCGATACCGCAGAGGACCAAAATGCATATGTGAGTACTCTAGAGTCGTTCTAGAGTTGCTTCCTTTTAATACGTAATCCTTTCAATTTTCCAAAATTTTCCATTCAAGGCAATCGAGGACCCCTAGGTTATATTTTAACGCTAGAAGAAATTTACAAGATACGAATAGAAATTTAGAGTATATTTTAGAAAATATTAGCATCGATAACAATTAAAGTAGTACATTAACGATGGATAAAGCAGAACTAATTTTTTAAAGCTCTCCGCTTAGTTCCCGAATTCGATGGGCATGTAAATGTGTTAACGCGGTTTATGAAACTATGTGAACAGTTAGTCGAAGAATTAATTACTGAAGATTCTAATAATCTGACAAATTGCTCACTCATTAATGGTATTTTAAATAAAATTACGGGCCCAGCGGCTCGTTTGATAAATTCGAACCGTATCCCGGAGAATTGGCAAGGCATTCGTTCAGTATTAGTGAATAATTTTGCTGATCAACGAGACGAGACATCGCTTTACAACGACCTTGCGCTTTTAGCACAGAGATCGTCCACCCCACAAGAATATTACGAAAAGTGTCAAAATTTGTTCAGCACAATTATGACGTTTCCTTACATGAGTCAATGGCAAGCACAATTTCTTCAAAACGCGAGTTATACCAAAAGCTTACACTTCGAGCTTACTTAAGAGGCCTCAAAGACCCATTAGATTATCGTATCAGATGCATGCGATCGCCAAGTATAGAAAAAGCGTTAGAATTTGTCCATGAAGAAATTAACACTTCATAATTGCAACACCGCAACGAAAACCTATCCCAGAAAAAAATCGAAAAATCAGTTACTTAAATCGAATTTTAAACAAGGTCATTTGCCATTTCAAACAACCTCATCACGCCCGTTTGCTTTCAATACACCGATCCAACCACGACCAAAACCTATGCATATAGTTCAAAGGCCACCACAATCGTAGAGACCCAATTTTAATCAAAGTCCAAGATATCAAGGTCTAACGCGTACTCAGCAAGTTTTTGCTTCTCACCCGCATAACTATAACCCACGAAAACATATTCAAAATACCTCCTAGAAACGTAATCCCTAGTAAAACACAGCCGATGAGTGGTGTAAGTCAGTACAATACAAAGCAACTGCACGTAGCGGACATGACTGGACCAGACATGGTAATCCACCTCCTAGTAATTATTTCAAAACTAGGGAAATGAACTTCAATGAATTTTATGACTATCAATATGACCCTTACACATATTATTACGACACCTACCCCGATATTTATCCTTATGAACAAATGGAAAATGACGCATGCGAAAGTATTTATCACAACGAAACGCAACCGCAAGGGTCCGAAAAAGAATATTTAAATTTCCCAGTCCAAAACTCTAGCGAACCCAATTGTGCATATAACAGTCAGGATTTTTAGGAAACTATAATTTCAGAAAAACCAAAATAGAATTAAATTTACAAACTCAACGACAATTTCCCTATATAAAAATAGCGAATCCTCCATTAAAATTATGAATAGACACCGGTGCAAACTAGTCGTTCATCAACCCCGACTCTTTAAGAAACTATTACGCACACCTACCCTGGAAATATGAACCGTTCGAGGTGACTAACTACACACCACGACCCGGAGCGATTACGCAATCGACATAGCGCGCTTCGCAGAATTTAATGACGATAGTGAGTTAACATTCTTCATTTATAAATTTCATAATTATTTTGACGGGTTAATTGGTTCGGATCTTTTGAATAAATGGGGTTCAAATATTGATTTGAAATATAAAATATTAATTACAAAGAATGCTAAAAATCCTATAGCAATGTACGACTCACGTAACTGTAATTTATACGAAACTATCATTCCAACGTTGTCTTCTAAGTTAATTCGAATGCCGTTTACCTCACCTGAAACTTACAAACTGTATAAACTACCCATTGTTCCTAACAAAAATAACGAACCATTAATACGAAACCTACTAGCAATTGATGAACGAGACTCTTTGTATATAGAGACAAAATGTCCAAAGTTCGATTCATGGTTCCTCTGCGAAGAAAAAAGTGTAACATCAAATCGAGTACCAAAAGGATTGAGTTCAACGCCTAGTCACAGAACAGAGACTTGCCAAGGACTGTCATACTGTTACTTTAATCACCTTAATTAAAGAAGCTATGGAACAACTCGATAAAAACATTATACATTAAGGTTCTCGAAACAAACGAATATTCAGATATCCTGCGGACAAGAACAATTCAAGATCATTCAAGGAAGTCACTTAGTAGCCATCCCACTTAACTGCTTCATAAAAACTCCAGAACTCACTATTGCTAATTCGAATAACCATATCAAAGGACACGACGTAAAAATTATGGATTTACCGATCCTCGAGGAAACTTCATCTTGAAAGCAGAAAGCTGTTACAACACTGGACTCCAATAACCTCAAGATACCGGCACTCCGACTCGAAATAGACAACAAGTCAAGCCCAGGGAGATAAAAATCGATCCATCCGATCTCTCAGCAACATTTTCGAAAAATTTCAAATAATTGCTGAGCTAAGGGAGGGAGATCATATGTATTATCGCACACCTGTTATGGGCTGTTGCGCACCAAAAATGCTGAGTGGGTTTGCGCTGTTTACTAGTCAATTTTAAGTTGAAGACTATGCTGCGTCTCCACCAGGAACGTCTGTACCGGACGAAGTGGAAGGGATAACCCCCTCACCCCGCACGTCACCGCGGAGCGCCCGCTCTTGGCACACGCATCGGCCATTGCAGTCGCTTCACTAGTTATAAGCTAAACTCTGTACTCTTTTAATAAACTAATTTGTAAAAAAGTTGCAATTTTTTGGATACTCCGGCCGCAGCCTTCGTAATTCGCGTCGGGTCCAAACGTATAAACATTCCTTTTTATTTATTTTAGTTCTTTCATCTTTTGTATCCGATCATACCAATCTTGCTTTCGGTCTCATTTTTGATTCCCAACAAAAACTAATTACATATGTCCAACGGTCGAATTGTAAGTTATGGTCATGAGTTCATACAAAAATCAGCTTAGAAAGGAGTACTTTCAATCTTTACCGATTTATCAAATTTTCCGGGTTACTTTCCAATTTTTATTTCCGTCATAATCTTATTAGGTCTACAACGGACATTTAGAAAAATAAATCTACCAAGTCGGGCCATAGTTACAATCGGATTGTTGACACTCCACTCTTACTTACGCTATCGTTCTACCTCAATCTTTGTCTCTCCCCTTTGTCTTAATCCTCATCGTCTACTCTAACACCATTCCTTCTATTAACAAAGTAAACGATAAACATGGCGGACAAAAAAAAAACTGTAATTAATAACTTTTATATGTTTTATTTACAGGGAGTCATACAGATAAACATGCAAAAAATAAAAAGTAACCTATATTTTACGCAACAATGATTTTAATTTCAATACTTTTGTTTTCATCAAAAGTCATTGTCGTGATATAAGTCGACATAGACATAAAGATATAGTAACTTATGTATTACAAAATAATCGGCTATATTAGTGAATTGAAGTTCATTAAAATCAGTTTTACTATGTTGAACTAAAAAAAAAACACAAATGAATGTCTACTCGTACCTGTTTGTCTAAAAATACGAACAAAAAGTAGACTATGTGCATGCTTTGATGTCAAACTATCTTCGTGGCAAATCTCAAATTTGGTACAGCATTGTAGGCGTCAAAACGTAACAGATAGAGACACTCTTGAATTTATGATATTAGTATGAATGATATATGATGGTTGGATCCAAATTGACTTACTTACTATGTTTTTTCAAATTATTTTCACCAATTAGACATTCTTTACAATTTCTTATATTTTCGTATTCAAATCAAAAAAAAATTTTTTTAATTATTGGATTGGATTGGAAGTTTATTTTTTTTTCTATTTTTATTGCATGTTTACATTGGTTGAATATGTTTTATTTTTTTATTAGTATTTCAATTACAAATAGTATTTCATAAGACATATTCAACCAATCACAATCATTTTAAAAGAAAAATAATTACACCGTTACAAACAAAAACATCAACAACATTCAAATTATCAAAATCGCAATATCGTTATAATTTACCACATATTTACTGATTGATATTATCTTATAGTTTTGGCTATTTAAAAGCATTTTTCTTCTATATTTTGATCTCTTTTGATATTTACATTGAAACTCAAAAATATCTTTATCCCTATTAATAAAAATCTGTAAGCAAAATGTTTTTGTCAAATTTTGTTATAAACATTCGTTTTATGACAGAATCTACATTTGCGATTTTTAATATTTATGTGTGTTTGTCTGCTTGTTTGTCTATCTATTTGCGATTTGTCTATTTACCTATACCTTCTCTTAAAACTAGACTACGGATTGACAGATCTTGATAAAATATGCATATAGTAACCACACACGACTGCGCAAATAATAGGTTATATGTACTTCATGTCGATAAAAAGCGTATCCACTTGTTTATACGAGCAAATGTTTGTAAACACTGTACAGATTATAATCCGATTTTTCATTAATTTAAATTGTCTCTTGGAATATGAGATAAGATGCTTGTTAATTAAATAAAAAAAAAAAGCAAAAGAAATAAGCCAAAAAATATGAAATAAAAGAGATGTCGAAGATAAGCATCGTAACAATCATTGCTAAATATTAAATTACGCACAGCGAAGTGGACGGGAAACGGGAAAATCAACGTTAAAAAGATTGAAACCGCGATTATTTTTGCGTCAGAGTGTCTCAATTTTTAAATTTAAAAACGTAAAAATTAAAATTCAAAATGACTTACTAAAATTTACTCGCTAGTAGAGTTTCAGATGAGAATATAAAATGCTTCAAAAGTAGTATTGATAAATTAAGCTCAAAACTACTCCAATAATTCATAAAAATCAAACTTAAACGGAATGGGTTGAGACATTAACAGTAAGAGTTTGAAATAAGTACATGAAGTAAAAAAAATATCGCAAATCATATTCTGACTAAGCTGGATGCTATACTATTATAAGTTAATATTCTCAAAATAGACCATAAAAGGGGTAAAACCATAAAAGAAACTTGAATGTGAATTTCGAAATATTTGAAGTTCTAAATCGTACAGTTTCTGCTGTTTAAAACATTAACTTAAATTAAACACAAATAATATGTTATATTACTCATGTTTGCATTGTTCTGAAATGATTTATTTTTCATTTTATATTGCTTCCGATTGGGATTGAGATTGGAAGCGGGATCGAAAATGAAATCGAAAATTGCTTTTGAAAAAGTCGGTTTGAAGGACATAGAGGGAAATCGGTTTCTCAACCCAGATTGGAGCCGAAATTAGAAGTAAAAAAGACGTACAGTCAAAAAAGAGCTTCATATCTGAGAGCGAGACCATAATTAAACTCAAAACAGAACCGAGATCAGAAGGGGGAATTAAGGGGAGGCGAGCATAGAAACTGAAAAAACCGAGAGCGGAATCTGCTCTTAACTGAGAACCGGATTACAATAGGACTTAGGTTGCGAAGAAGTTCATAAGAACATGGTGTTGAACTAGCTTTATAAGCAAGAATGAGACCTGAATCAAAACTAAAAGCGGAGTAGAGTTTTAAAGAACCTACAGCGGAATCATTCTTGCAACAGATACCGCGACCGAGATCAAATTTAAAACGAGAAACTTGTCAGAAAAACTTAGTTTAGAGTGTCATCAATTCAGAGTAAGACGTGGTCGAAATAATTTACCTCGGAGACTCAATTTGTAAGCAAAAGCTAACCCGACATAAAAATTGAAAATAATATGGGTGACGGAAAAACGTAGGGCGGACCCAGTATTAAACTCGAAACGGACGAAAGTCGGATTAGAATCGGAACCGATAAGGAGACAGAGCTCAAAACAGGCAACAAAATCAGAATTAAAATAAGGAGCGGAAACAGGATGGAGATCGTTATTGAAGTAGAAATCGCTCAGTATAAAAGACGAAAGAATAGATTCTATTCATTTGTGGGTGGAGCTACAGATGAAAGTTAGTTAAATGTGTATATTTAAATATACATATTTAACTGTACATGTATTGGATATTTAAAAAATTGTAATCAATACCATTTATCAATTCGTATCATGAGATTGTTTGGTTTCGAACAACAACCAGTCACGGGCAACGCTTTGGGAATAAAAGAATGCAAAATAAGCAAAAAAAACCCAAGCAAACAGTGTGAGTGGCAATGAAATTTGTCTTTGCGACAATATTGAAAAAGACACTGCATTTTGAACGTTTAATAAGACTATCGTAAACAACAGTTTTCGAAAAAAATTGTCCCAATTTTTTTTGCTTTGATTTTCTTGGAACGTAATCTCTATTTCGTAAAGTTACATAAATAAAAATGAAATTCTATTTGTCGGTAAGTGTATCGAATAGGAATGGCGAGACTAACTTAGCAATTTGTTTTTAAATATCCTTAATAGTCTGACGGAGTTTGAACTTGAATTTGAATTTAAGGTTATTTGGTAAAAATTGTAAAATTATAGGAAAAATTGAAAAATTCGTAAAAAATTTAAATCGCTTTTTTCTAAGGAATCCCTAGCGGAATCAGAATCTAAAGAGAGGCAGGTAGCAGAATCGAACACGGTACCAGGATAAGAATAGAAGGCGGGACCGGGATCCAAATTAAAAACGAGACCGGGGTTGAAAACGAATGCAGGATGGAGATTAGAATTAAAAGTGTGACCGAGATCAGCTTCGAAAGCGAAACCGAATTAAAATGTGTAGTGATGTCCATGCTGTTTAGGCAAGTTAGCCACGAGAAAGGGCAGAACAATGTCTGCCAGGCCGGCTAGTACGTTATAAAATAGGAATTACGGATTATCAACGCAAAATAATTTGTATAAAATGAAATGAATTGATAAAACTTCATTAATACTGATTTAGCGAAAACAGCTAAAGTTAAGACGTAAATATTATTTAAAAAATTAATATAGTAATAATGGATTTTATTCAAATCTGCGAATAACACTTTATGGATTAATGATGCAATGCGGCGTAGGTGGGTACGGTGCTCTTAATACTTCATAGATCCTAAAATTTAAAGTGTTTTTAACTACTTTTCGTTCGAGATAAATATCAAAAATAGTTTTAAATGAAGTTGATAGATTCTCACATAGGTATTTCATCGCAAAAGACATTTTATTACTTAACTACTTTTAAGCCGTAACGTAGGTGTTCAAATGCCATATCACCTAAAATCATTGCTTCCCCACTATTAATGACTTTGCTTTGATATAAGATTTTCACATTATTGTTGTTTTGTATTGTTATTCCACATGTATTACTATCAATCGTTCCAATTGATATTGATAAATGAATCTCTTAACATCAAACGTAGTTATGAAAATACTAAATAAATACTAAAAAAGCAGCAGTCGGATTTGTTCAGTTAATAATTCAAATTATATACGATTTTCGTATATAAAATTAGCATATTATGATATCTATGTTGCTATTCGATAGGTCGTCTGAAAAAACAGACATGACATACCTCCAAAGTGACTCCACGGATTTCACAAGGACAATTCAACCGATTGCCACGATATTTTCGCAGGCTTCGTTTTTGCAACTTCACTGAAACTCTTAATTGTAACTTAGCACCTATTTCTATATAAGCAATGACAGTATTATTTAACTATCGATAAATTACTGCACCATTATAATTATGTAATGCTATTCAACATTCAAAAATATGTAATCATATTAGTTCGATACCACAAAAGTATAATAAACAGATTTTCTAGAAATTTTATCGATATCGCGATAAATCAAAAACTGTCATATTATCGAATAGTGTACATAAAAAGGATAACACGGATTATTTATTACAGGTAGGGTAAAAGTATTAATGCAAGAAAAGTCTCAAACTGCAAAAAAGATATTCTCGCTATCACGCTATGATCTCGCTATGGTGCTTTTAATAATGAAAAAGCTTTTGGCTGTAACTAGAAACAACTAATCAGTTTAAAGATACACGTCAATTTTTGGATGTAGTTCCTAAAATAATTACGATTAATAAAAATCCGTTGTAGATTTAATTTAATTGAACGTGATTTGAAAATATCACACAAATGTGTAATCATGCATCTAGTGAACGTAATGTATAATGAATGTTAGCAAATGAAATTTTAATGCCAAGTGGAATATTACTGTAATTTCATCTACCCTTTTAAAAATTGGGATATCTGTTATATGAACAGTATAATATCAAGATATGCTACGTCACGAGCATAATAAACAACAGGCAAATTATAAGCATCCAAAACCATGAGTTTGCATGACACGATAGATACGCGTAAATGAAACGGAATAGATGCGTAAATGTCGCGCTAAATGGAGTAATGTGTTAACACACCCATCTGGAAATACACATCAACTTATGCATGCACCTCTCTTTGTGTCTTTTCGTTCAGTCACCGCCGATGAATAAAGCTATTTAAGTCAGCCCTCACGACTGCTTCGTCCCGGAAATCTAATAACAATTTATTTTCTATTTCCATTTCTACTTATTTTAATTCCTATACTATTATATAACCAATATACTGATATATATATATGACGATCACGCTAAAGGCCCTAACGATAGCGATGAAAATAACATTTTGATAATGATTTGCTTTTCGAGTTTACCTACGTGGGTCTGAAAAAAATTATTTCGCATGAAAAACAATATTTTTCAAAACATTACTTAGTAGAACCACCTAGTACTACTATATTTAAAAGCCACTACATAATATAAGGTACGCATGAGATTATACAATCAAAATACGTATGTAAATAGTGTATTGTTGGAAATGAACACATGCAAACTCTCTCGACCAAGTTTCGATATTCCTACGGAAAACCCGAAAAACGTTAAGTAATCTCAGTTATCTAGATGCTAAACGAGAACACTTGATTCTCTATAATTAACTACAATACCTTAAATATACCTATTACTACAGAACGTAGATAACACATATGTGTACTTCACAAGCACATTATAAAATCCAAATGAGTGAGCGTAATTATACTATTTAATTCCTATAAAATTAAAAGAATTTACGTTACGATACGCTACTTGCAATATTATAAGCCTTTACTTAGAAGAAAGCATAAAATGCCTGTAAGTTCAAAAATTTTGTATATATATATAACTGAATACCTTCGTATTACCAATTTTTCACAATGTTTCAACTTGGCAAATATAGGGCGGATCAATTATTCGTATTAAGATTCATTACGCTAGGAAAAAGCACACAGCATATTACAAACTTAACATTGCTCGTGACATCTAACTTAAAAATAATTTACCTCATACTAAAGTATTAGCTAGAAGATAATGACAAACTTACTTAATTCATAAGGTTTTCCACGTGAAGCTGATTTATATTAATAATTAATTTGCAAACTTTTAGCGCAAAATAATTTTCCAAGGAACTACATGTCTCCATCTAGCGGCGGGAAAGTGACAACATCTCTTACTTGGTGACCTAGTGAACGCTAATAAAAAATATTTTCGCGCCCTCTACACGAAGGAGGTTACACTATACTTGAGCTTTTCATTATATTTTGCTGTAAAATCCACACGGCGTCGCTGAAATATTGAAACTATTAAACGAATAAATAATAATTTCATTTTGATACGTAATTTAATCAGTATATACGACAGAAACAAAGAAAATGTGCAATTAAGTATGGTCTAAAAGTATTGAATTAATTAAAAAAAAAAACGGTTAGAAAATACACTAGCACATGGCAAGATAAATCTTATCAAAAAAAATTTAAAAATATGTAAAATCTAATCGGTAAATAAAATTAAAAATGTCTAATATTTAGTTTGTCTATTTAGTGTGAAACATTTCGAAACATGAACTCTTTCGGGTTCATAAATGTTTCACACTATGAGCGGAGTGTTTCAAAATCAATAAATGGTATCCAACAATAAATTTTAATTATTAAACGAAATATTTACTTTAACATTTAGCAATAGCGTCAAATTCTGTTGCTTCGAAAAATTATTAGTTTAAAGTTAAATGTTTACTGGCAAGTAGCTGTCAGTTACGATAAGCGTGCAACATATGATTCTTAACTTCATAGATGTCGCAAGTTTCCGAAATGGGTCGCGAAGAAAACCCCCGGTTATTGTCTATTTTTTATATATTATTAATAAAATAATCAAATTAATACTAAAATAAACTACTATGTATATACATACCGTCAATGTCACAAATGCTGAAATAGCGAATTTGTAAGTTAGCTTAGCATCTGGAGATGGCCCCACGCAACTCCAACCTTAGCTCGAAGGTTAACTGTCAGTTGTGAAGTTGAAACAACGCATCTTCACGTTTAGCTTTCAACTTTAACACTCGGCAGATAATTATTGCAAATGAGAGTTTGAAGCACACCGCTGTATATGTACGTACGGGCGCGGCGGACTAACATTTGTTCTGCGCATTGTTTCAGATGTACAAAGTGTTTGATGTGATATCCCAGAGCTAGACCGCCCTCATGCCCCGGCCCCCGACATGCCTCAGACTCCCTCACCTCGACTGCGCCACTACAGGTCCCGCTCTCTGCCTGCATGACCCCACCCACCGGCGAATGTTCCGGTTTTTTTGAGTCGCGATCTTTGTTTACGTGTTCATGACTTGTTCCGGTTTCGTAACTTTCCGTATATTAAGGATAATAATTATACAGATTATTGATTAAGTTGTATGCATTATAAAGTGTCCGTATATTAAGGAATTATACAGATTATCGATTAAATTGTAAGCATTATAAAGTCATAAATTTCACTTCATACAAACTTATGTCGTTCTATAAACTTTGATATAAAGTTTTCCTTTCGTAGTCAAAAAGTGTATTATGAAACGAATTAACGGAATTCAGCAAAGATAGATATATATTTTCTTTAGGGTTCCGTACCCTTATAAAATCATTTCGTTGTTCGTCTGACTGTCTGTAGGTCGAGACACTTATCTCATGATTGTGTGGATATTCATTAAGTTAAAAATAATGTCAAATATTTAAGCATACAAATGCTTAGAGTTGTAAAAGAGTCAAGCTTCAAATCATTGCAATCAAAAATTAGGGTCATTTCTGTGATATATTTTAACACTTGCAAATCAATTAAAACTTATAGGATACTTTTTGTTGATCTAGAAACATAAAACTTGGCAAAATACAAGATCTCGCAGCACTAAAAAGAAAAAGCTGTGAAAATCGTTAATTTGTGATTGTATTGCTTAAAAAATTATGCTATTACAAACTATTATTTGTATTTAAAATATGAATCTAGATACAGATCGATTTACGTGAGCCTAATGTTCAAGTTTCCGCTATATATATTTGAAATTTTTAAATAATTTGAAATTGAGATTTATCAATATTTTTAATTAAAAAAAAATAAAAGTTTTACAATTCCTAGGGCCGATAAATCGCCAGTTTGGGTATTTATAAAACCCAAAAATCTACGAGAACCTTAATTGGTAATGCATTTATACATACATAATTATTTACGGAACTCTTAGAATGCGGGTCCTATTTGCACTTGCCTGATGCTTTATTTTTTAATAAACCATAAGCTTTCCGAAACAAAGTAAAATAAATTGAAAAAAAAAAAGAGAAATGGTAACATTGCGTAAGTGAGGTTCAAGAGATCTATATAGCTGAGCACACGTTCCAAGCGGAACGTCCACTCCACTCGCTACGTCGAGGCGGTTTCCATACAAATGATCTACTGACAGCGAGCAATTGTTGTGAGTGGACGGAATCGGTTGTCATTACGCATCGACTAGACGCGCCATCTATATTGCACGCCGATGCTCGGGCAAAACGTTACACGAGTAGATTGAAGCGACCGTGGAAGGAATTCAACTATGTAGGTGTGCATACATAACATTTAATGTTAAGGTATTAATCCTTATAGTGATCCCGTTTTCTATAAGCTGATGAGAGGCGGATTTCAGAAAAACCGGAACCTTCCACCTCGTCCTGCACTGAAACGCATGTATCTATTTCTGCGCATGCGCTTCGATGACGCATGTAGCTTTGAAGACTGGCATGACTTTAAAAAGACCTCATCCCATATTTATATCTCTACAGAAGTATGGTAAGAGTATTCGTATAATGTTTTGTCAACATGGAACATTTTGAAAAGAAAACCGATGTCAATTTACTTTAAAATATTAAGTAGCAATGTGTTTGAAGAACAAATAGTTCCGTTGTTACTGTCTTCCACATATTGACAAAACACCATATCAGAAGCTAGCTATATTTATTTCGGTAAAGAAAACATTTTCGCTTAATAACGCAGTCAAGTATGCCTCTTTTTTTTTGTCACGCATCTAACGTGCAGGCGGAATAAAATCAGTCCATCGCACAAACGTCAAACATCATCGAAATTCAATATCAACAAGTTGAGCGTTAACACGCGAATTGGCATTCCCAAAGGCTTCGGAAGCGATTCGTTGAGCTGGAGTGGGCGATAAGGGTTATCAGCCGGCGCGCGCCGGCGCCCATCACACAATAAGTTAGGCGTTAATACTACCCGAATAATATACAAAAGCCGTATATCAATTGATAAACACGATAGCGACATAATATGATGCCGACGGCGCGCCCGCCGCCGCACCGGCTCGCGCTTTCGTAGGTAGATTTTGTCTTGTCACTGTATCCACACGAATAGTGTTAATACGGAATAAGGCACGACTCAATTATCCGGACTGTCTTTGGATTTATCTGGACTGTCCTTGGCTATTTTTATCTGACTTGTCCCTAAAGGAGGGTAAAGTTTTTCAAATGTATGAATGTATCATGTCTATGTCTTTGACAAATTCTGTAGCCTAAACAATTTGATGGATTTTATGGTAATGAAATGTGATCGGTGTCTTTCTAATTGAGATAATAGCGTTAGGCACGATCTGAAACAAAAAAAGGGAACGGAATAAAAAAACATTTTTATAATAACATCAAATAAAAGATAGTAAAAACATAATCAATTTCATAACTTGCACACCATGCAGTGTTTTTTATTCAACTCTTAAACACATAATAAAATACGCATAGCAAAGGCAATAAGGTGATGGTTCGTTGGTTAGAAGTGTTGCCTTCGAATCAAAAAATACAGTTCGATTATGACAAGAAACGCATTAACCAATAAATTTTCGCCTCACATCAAATTAAACCATTCGCTGCGTGCCTTGGAGAGCACGTGTTAAGCCTTCAAACTCGGAATTGTTATCACATTGTCACATTCGTTGAAAAGATTTGAATAGATTTTCCTTTAAATACCAACACCAAATATAATATTTTATATATTTGTATGTTAAATATTAAAATGCTTCATGGCATCATTCAAATTATATTCGTATAATATTATGGTATAGTGTATTATTTAGTTAGATAGGCATTAAACGAATAAAGCATTGCATGGTGCATTCTACATTACATTACAAACAAAATTGTATTTATTCATTATAAAGTAAATATTTCTCTTTTCAGTTATATAATTATTTTTACACAGTCTTATTTGTTATTATATTTTTTAATATGTTATCGATGTAAATAATGCTAAAAAATTACTTTAAAAATCATTTAACACGTTTTTACAGTGATACAGTACATAAAAACAAAAACCGAAACAGGCGTTCTCTTGAGGCCAGAATTGAAAAATCGTTAATACTCGTAATAAGGTTTAATTTTCCCATGAACATAGTAGGTATCATAAAGGGTAGTTTAACATGATTTATTTTGCTATAAAAAAATATAGATAATATTTCGGAAAAATAGTCGATGCGTCTTATTCAGAGTGAGCCAGTTACTGTTTTTCATTAATAAGGACAAACACATGGCATTGAAATTGTGCAAGAAAATAATCCCCAAAATGTTTGGGGAAATTTTATTATAACTATCATAAGAACAAATACTATTTTTTTTACATACAAAGATACTTTAATTATTTATTGATACAATACATTTAGCACTTTTTATAATTTGGAACTAGATTTCTAAAAATTTATATCCGACCAGTTTAAATAGTTACTCACTTTTTTTAACGTATTATCTCATCTTAAGTGAATATAATTGTATACTTACCCTTATCATACTCAAAAAACTAATGTAATTTTTGGTGATAAACAATTTAAAAATAGGCATACTTGTACTTCTTAAATTAAGCTTAAAACGTTTCTCGTATGCTCCTAACAGTTTTCATCGGACTATTTTAAATTATACCCAAAAAACGTTAGTCATATTTCGGCGAACGTATTTTTCTTGTGATTCAAAAATAATACATTGAAGTTCAGACATATAAAATTTACGTAAGCCCACCTTTCGCGGCACAAAGGAGCATTCCAAACAAAGGCATTCAAAGAACGACATCAAAACAGAAAACAAAGATGACGCCCACGCGGGCCGTGCGGAGTTATCTGCTCAGTAAAGCGACAAGGGCGCGATACGGGCAGGGCGAGGCCGCGGCGGCGCGCGCCCAGAGTGCGGCGCGATGGCGGCGGGGCGCCGCACGCGCGCGCGCGACCGCCCCGCCTCCCCGCGCCCCGCGCGCGCCGGCACGCGCCACGCTCGCACCGGAACACCCCATCGTACACCCCTCAAAGTATCACACCTCAGCCGTAGGTGGGTACTGCTCGTGAGAGAGGCTCCCGGGATGATTGTGACGAGTTTGTTGTTGTACGTTTGTGACGTAAAATTCTCATTTCTCGATCACGAATAGTACCGATTTACCATCACGATCTCATGTATACCACGTAGGTAATAAAGCAAAATAGTTCATAAATAGCAGGCACAGCAAATGCTAAGCACTTAATAATTAGAAATTTATCCAATTCCATATTAAATGAGTTCATTATTACGGACAGGACTATGACTGCAATATGCTTCGTGTGCAACCTGCCGATCCTTTCGCACCAAGTGGGGCTGGTGTGGGCTGGCGGCAACGGCTGGGACGAGCTGACGCGCGGTCAGCTCGAAGAGTCCATGCTGCGCCAACGCCTCGGCAACCGTCGCGACTCCGCCGCTCAGGTGTCCTGCCTATCGCCGCCCGAGCCCGACCCCTCCGATCAACCCAGAGGTCAGTTATTGATCCTATGATGACAAATCTACTATCGACACAAAATCTATTTTAAAATGTTTTCATATAAACACGCAAGTTACATTTAAAAGTCGCAATCAAAATAGATTTACTTTAAAAAACTTAAATCCATATAATTAGCTGTTTTTCTTTTATTGACCTCTCGCCTTAACTTTCACTACTAAATATGAAATAAAGTATATTTCTGGATTTATAACGTGTATTGTATATATACATGACATTGATTAAACAAATGTTGTATCGGTTAGGTGCGCCACGTCGTCGCCGATCCTCATTGGCGCAGCTCACCGATATCCTGCGCGACTGGAGCAATAGTGGCAGTGCGCCCCGGCGCCAGCGTGCGCCGCTCTCCCGTCGCGAGACGCTCGCTGACTTGGCACGTTCACTTCCCTGGGCCCGTCACGAACCTCCGCCGCGTCGTCGCCGGGATTCTTCTGCGGATTCCGGCATCAAATCTATGGCCTCGAAACGCCGTGATTCTAAAATCGCGCCGCCCGATTTTCGTTCCGATTTCCCATCGTACTGGGACCGCCGCGACTCTTCCGCCGTTGCGCCCGCGCGAGAACGCCGTTTACGTCGGCGCGGCTCTGGCGACGAGCCTAAAGAGCGGCGCGGTTCCGGAGATGGGCATCGTCAACGCCGCGATTCCACCGCAGCTGGCCCCTCCGCGTGTCGTCGCCACGCACAGAAAACGCCGCGCTTCACCCCCTGGTCCCGCTCCACCCTCATTCGTAGACGCTTCTTCAGATCCGGGACCTTCGACGCAGCCACCTTCCGTAACTGTAGTGACTGTGCATGAACCCAGTCGCTCCGACGGAGAAGGTCCACCCATGACGATGCCCACTATCATCACATCCGTAGTTACACCTTCCCCCACATCTCCGACGACTCCCGGAACTGCTGCCAATGCATCGCAAGCAACGCAAGTAACTCCTGCGCCATCTCCTCAACCGGGGCCTGCACCGTCGGCTGCCAAACCAAATCTAGGAGCACGGAGAGACTCGACAACGCAATGTGGCCGGGCTCGGAGAGATTCTCGCGCAGCAGCCAGCCCCGAGAGACGTCTCGGGCGTCTGCAACGACAGGCGACAGCCTTCGACGACCCGGGTGGGACCACCGGGCACGCGCCGGCGCGACTCGGGGCCCTCGCTCGGTCCCGAAGATGAAAACCGTGCTCGAAGAGATTCTCTCAGCCCAGACTCAGCAGCGAGGCCGCGTAGAGATCGCTCCCAACTGAGTCCCGACCGCGCGGGCGGCGGTGAATTGAGTCCGTCGGCGGCACGACGACGTGGCCGTCTGAGGAGGCAGGCGTCGTGCGCGCGCGTCGGTCGAGCCCGCAGCCCCGAGTCCAGCTCGTGTTCGAGTCGCGACCCCAGCCCATGCGCTCGGCCGCCCGAACGTACCATAATACGTCGTCAATCTACAACCGAGGAAATCTTAATAGCTCGGGGATTCCGCCGCCAGTCGACTACTGAAGAAATGATTCGATGTCGCAATTTTCGGCGACAGAGCTCACAGAGTGATGACGCGTGCATGCGGACGCGCGGGCGCCGCGACTCGAGCACGCAAATCTTGGACGGCACCATCGGTACCATGACCGTTGAGACTACCAGCACATTCTTCGACTCCAGTACACAGACAGGTTAGTTTATATTACAATAAGTTTTAGTTATTTTTTTTTTATTTCACACGAGTCCCTCTACCATACCATTTCACACAAGTGCCACATACTTCATATGGAGGTAATAATTAATTTGCGTATTTTTATAATAAAAAACAAGACTTGCCACAGTCAGTTTTGTTCAGCGCAATTTTTAATAAGTTAGTACCAAACAATGGTCCGTCACGACCCAGATAAATTATGGTCTAGATACTATCTGGCAATAGGGGTTTTTTTTTTGACCTTTTTTTTCGGTCCCATGGTGAAATTTTGTTGGAAGTACCATAAAAAAAATTCCCTGAAAGTTTGAGCCCTTAATATTAATATTAAGTACTAGTCTTGTAAAGATTTCCCATTTAAAATACACGTAAAACTTGATATTTTTTTTTTAATTTTATAACTCAGAGGCATTTAATGGGATTATCTCGCCCAAAGACAGGTCTTCTTCAGAGTTGAACGTCTACAAAAGTCTCCATTACAGTAAAGTCATAACTTCCACCTACGGGGTAGTACAGGCCCCTAAACCTAATTTTTCCATAAAATTCGCGTTTTTTTGGATTCATCTCGTAAACAACACTAGCTACGGAAAAATTGAAAATAACAAACTTGTAGGAAACTTAATTTCCTACGAAAAAATCTTTGGCACCAAATCGTTAATATTAATACTTTTTAGATACAGAGATTTTAAGTTAAAGTGGTATGGAATTCTTAAGTTAAATTGTGAAATAAATAAATTTCTCTATAAATTGTCATTTAAATCACCGATTATTTATATTTTACATTACAAACGATTGATTTTTCAGTGCCTTACAACCTAATTTCTTCATTTGCTGACAACAACATCAGTGACTTGTGACTCAACGTTCATTTTTTAAACAGTTTGCCCTTTCTTATGAATTAAGTAATGGTTAATAAATATTTTCGAGGAAAATTATTTTGAACATGACCGTTTTTAAGTTATTGCCTAAAAACTGCGCTTCTCAATAAAAAGACGTAAGTGCCATGAAGATAGGTTTTTTTTTTGCTGATAGACTTTTATTTACAGTAGTTTAATACTAATAGTAGACATACCTAACTATTTTCTAGTTATAGTTGACTAAAGTGCTTATAACCATTCAGTGCGGTTACCGTCTAACAACGTACTTTTTTCATTTGTAGTGTATTTCTTTATTGGCTTTGGAGCCCTATAATGAGCATGGTCCAACATGCTCTTGGCCAGTTTTTTTTTAACTTAAAAGTTTTAATAAATCTATTTAAATATCAAACCCTAACGGCCGAATGCTGAAACGTCACTCAAATCTTTGAAAGCTACTTAATTATTTAAAATGACGCTCGACTTTAACTTCAAACTTTCAAACGTACTTAAACCTATTATTTGCGGGAAACATGGAAAAAAAGTGTAACAACGTAGTTTCAGTCTTCTATAGTGCATATCTCTGTAGTAACGGCTTCGGAATCCTACAATGAGCATGCCCTTAGAGGGTTTTTTTAATATGCCCCCAATTCAGTCGTCATAACATTTTCTAGGGCACCCCTTGCAGGCCCTTTCGTCACATATTTCGACTACATATATTTATTTATTTTTTCATCCTACTGTCGTTTATCCCTTCCAGATGGTCAAACCACCGCAAAATGTCTAATGAAAGGTCTACTCTAGTCATTACATATTCTTAGAAAATACTTACTGTTATAAATATTGCTTTTGTAATACTGTAACAATATCACTTTTCCTTACACTTATTTTTTTACTACCTAATATTTGAATTGATGAATACAATAGAAACTATTACTTGCAACTAAGTTAACTCAGATCGAGTAAATACAAGAAAATCATAAAATATACTTTAAATATTAAATTACATCTAGAAAGATCGCTTGTATCATCGTAATTTTTCTCGGTAACTATGATTCTCATTGGAGGGTTTCTGAAGTAATACACCCTTCAGTCTGAAATGAATATAATCGTGTGAGTACACCCAGTGAAAATAAAAACGTGTCACTACGCGGTTATTATCGTATTTTTGTTTCTTCAATTTAATTATTTATATCGTTACATATATATTTTTTCTATTGTTTGATGTCCCGTCTATATGATTTATATATGCATACATAACTTTTTTAATTAACCGCTAGTCGCTAAATCAACGCAATAAATGGACTTAAATTTCTTTTCAAACAATAGTGTGCTAAACCTTATATTAGAACCCTTTCTCTTATGTGAGCAAGTTAGTAATACATTTTGGGATACAACCAATCATTTTGAACAAACATTCATCATTTAGACGCGTCTGAAAGCATAACGTGATCTTATCGCGTGTAATTTTGCCATTTTAATGAGAGCGCTCGCAAAGCGATGTAGGGCACGGCGGTGACGACGGCCCCGCGACAATGAGCCCTACGCGCGTGCATCGGCGCCACGAGCCGCGGCCACGTGCTCGCCGCCCGCCCACTCCCGCCGACCAATCGATTCTAACCTAGCTTCCGCGTCTCTTTCGCGCCGATTTTCGCTCGTCGCGCTGTTTTACCGACGAAACCGACGAGCTTAAGATTGCGTAGCCGCTCGTAGAGGGAGCTACGAGCCATCGACGATACGGGCCCGTCAAACGCGCGAAGCTCTATGATAACCGAACATTTTGTTTGTTACAAAAATCATGATTGTTTTTTTTATTGCAATTATAGTATCTGCTATTAAGAAAATATGTTATATATCGGAATATTGGAACGATAAAACGGGATTAGAGTCTAATGCACCTCGGCGGCTGTCATGTATCCATCTGTCAAATCTACTTTATCGAGGGTGCGGCGGCGGCCGGTGGCGCCGCGGCGGGCCCGGCCGGAAACTTTGACGGGCTGCGAGATGAGCGGCGCGCGCCCCCCGCCGCCCGCGGCCCCTTCCGCCATGTTTACCAGAGTGACCCGCCGTCGCCGCCGCCGCCGCACAACGAATAACCTCTTCGCGACACAGGCCGAGCCCGACCGGCCGGCCGCGCGCAACGAATAAAAATAACGATGTGCCATCGCGAACACCTGTTAACGACACCCCACGCCGAATTTCCGACATACGCTTTTTTAATATAAAAAAATAGTAATATTAAAAATATTTTTGTTATTGTAATTTTTTAGTGTTTTTTAATCGGGCGCGTTTGACTTAGGACGTCACGTCGACGTAGGCCGCCGTCTCAAACGTTTCAACTGTGGACTAATTGTAAATCGAAACACCAAATTTTCTTATATATAATATTAAGGTTTTTATTAGTGAGTTTTATTCGTGAATGACATTGCACGTTTACACAAGAAATTTACTAAGCTATGGTGAGTTCGTTTAATTAGTAATTTTAAGCGGTTATATTACGACGATCGGGAATCGTGATATGGGGCAGTGTGTATGTAAACGTAGAGCCTTATCTCACAAGGTCAAGGACGATTTGAAAACGCAAAATGACGCCAGGTAGCTCGGCAATAATTTACTTGTCGATTGAGTGGTTAAAAATTTTACAGTTACAAAAGGAAATAACGTTGGACTAATTTGGAATCCAAAAAAATTAAATCTGAAATTTTGCTCTTAAACATACCATAAAATATCGTACATTTTTCGTCAAATTAACCGAAAATGACAATCAAATGGATTACAAAAGCGCCGGCAATGTATAGCGCCAATTATGTAAATTTGTAATGGAATTTAATGTACGTGGGCTTTACTAACTTAGGTTATGTAGAATTATTTATTCGATGAACTAACAATTTTTGAATAACTGGCTTCCAGTTTTTTTCAGTTTCACGAAAACACTGCTAATTGTTCCTCTCGAATTTATTTACGACTGTATGCATTTTAAATATTGAAAAATACATATATTATCGATATAACTTTTTTTTTTTTAATATTAGAAGCATCTAATTTCCAATTAAATAATTGACTTCTGTTCTTTTTAAGAACCTCTGCCAATAAAATATCATTCGTAAATTATTGAACTTACTATTTTATTTGATTATCATTCTATTCCATCGTCTATTATTGTAGCATGTATTGAACTTTTTTAGAATACTACACTTTAAAGGTGCTTTTGTAAACGTATTACTAAACGTATGCCATTTGTCCGCTTGTCAGTCTGTCTTTCCTGTAAAATCGTAGTAAATACTTCATTCTCATTTTGACAAGATATCAGTTTCATAAAGAACGGCTTAGAAATAATATAAAAACCAGTAAAAAAATTAAAACCGAAAATAACAGTAAATATGGAGATTTACTGTTACTAGTATGGATACTAGAAACTCATATTTGAGGTGATTAACTAAGAGTACAGCATCCGCTAAGGATCCCAAACCTAATATAGAAAAACGGATTTTCCACACCCGTTTTATTTATATTGTTATATCAACTTCGACGAATATATGTTAATCTTAAGAGAAATAAAGCCAATCGTAAATAGCTCAATAAGATAAAAATGTATTCGTCTTACGGGAAAAGATAAACTCGAATTAGATAGAGTCGCGTTCTCTTTTATCGCCGGCGTATATTCAATTCGGCGAACGGTAACGACAATTTTTCGTTGAAGAAAACTTGGCGCTCGTGATAGGCAAAGGAAAGAATTATACAAGAGGCGAAACTTAACACACAACACAACTTGTTGATTACATGGATATTACATCTATAAGACTGGTCAACACAAGTCTTGTTTCCTTGTTTTTTCCATTATTTGGGTATTTCTATAGTCCTGACTATGAAAAAAATACTGGGATATTGCTAACAGCTTTACTTTTTGAAATACACAGTTTTATTATTTTGACAAAAAAAAAATACAGAAATTTAATAAATTATGTTAACAAAATTTTTATTGAACACTATTAAATGATCTTTTATAAGATTCCCATGAATGAAGACTTTAGGTAGATCTCGTCGCAAACTCCAGCAGTAGTCTACCATCATATGTAAGTCCCACAGCCCTTGATAACGCTCTTCCATTGTCCGAAGATCCTGATGGAATCTTTCACCCTGTTCTTTACTAAAATCACCCAGATTTTATGGAAACCGGTCTAAATGCGAGTGGATTTTTATGCTCATGCTGCACCCTAGCTCTTGCGATTTCGATAGCATTAGCAACAACAAGCTCGACGTGGTCATCAGATTTCTTTCTGCCTAGGAAATTACTCATAATCGAAACAAACGAATTCCAAGCTTGGATTCCACACATTTCTGGCATGCAATATGAGGAACCCATGGCTTGTTCTGATTGCACAATTTTATTTTAAAGTATTGATGATACGCGGTTTTTACAAAGTCCGATATAGGTTTTCGATATTTTGCAAATACGTACTCTTCACAAATATATTTAAGTCTCCAATGAAAAACGCAAATCTAAGTAAAAATAGTAAATGTAATAGTAAGCTGTAACTCAAAAACAAAAGCTGTTAGAGAAAAATTGTTGCCGCATTTAAAAAAAAACAGGCGTCAATTTGAGATAGAAACAAAAAAAAATCACAGAAAACACACATTTTTTTTTATTGACCAGTGTAATCTATAGAAAAAAATAAAGGGTCAAAGACGCCCGTTAAAAACGAAGTTTTTACTCATTTTTCGGTGAATGTAATATATTATGTCTTATATTCAAAGTTACATAAAGAATGAATGTATTAAAGTATTTCATAATTTTCCGAATGTTCACAAATGTCTTCATCTATATAAATAAAAATGAATCATCAAAATATATGTACGCGCATCACTTCCGAACGACTGCAGTAAATTGGATAACTCTTTTTTTGTTGTGTTCTTTATTATCAAGACAAGGTTTATATAAAATATAATAACACTTTGTATCTGTCTGTCTGCCTGTTCGTTCGGAGTATTTTTCGAACGGCTGAACAGATCACGATGACATTCTCACTGCAAGGTAGAGAAGCTTGCTGGACTACGTTTAGGGTACTTTTAACGCTATTCTTTTGAGGGTTCGTGCGTGAAAAAAAAATCTTCTAAAAATGGGATAATCTTTTGGAGTTGAATCAAAAGTGAAACCAAAATCGAAATCGGGAGCTAAACCGAAATCGGGATTGGATTGGGACGACCCTTTGTATCTATCAGTCTATCTGTTTGTCCGGGGTATTATTATCCCGTCGCTTGTGCACCTACGCATCATGTGTGTGTGTGTGTGTGTTCGTGCGTGCAAGCGTGTGTATTTGTGTACTTTTTGCGCACTTGCGTGGTGTGTATGTGTGTATGTGTGTGTCTGTGTGTGTTTTTTATCTGCATGTGTGTTAATGCAATGTGTGTTAAGGCAATGATAACGGTTTCATTCCGATTTATTCCTCGATGGTCAAACGTACAACGATGCTAAAAAAGTTTCGATTCGGTGTTGCACATTTATGGTAAAGATCAACTTATAAAAAAAAGATCAAAAGTCAATAAATTAATTTTATTTTTTAACTTCAAATCATACCATAACAAATTATTCAGGAGAGCCTCCATGAAAAAAGTAAGAGATAAATATATAAAATTGTTATAAAAAAAGGAACATGGTCGTCACATATTAAAAATAAAATTAATTTTGTATTTCAACCAGAAAACATATTTGATTTTATACTATTATTTCATACATTTATCTCTTACCTTTTTCATTTACCTTTTTCGTATAGTCTCTCCAAAATTATTTATTATGGCATCCTCTGATACAAGTTGCAAAACAAATTAAATTAAATATATACTTACTATTACTTACAGACGTTGAACGTTAATAATAATCAACACCTCCTCTTATGTCTATAGGAAAAATATATTATTTTTATCCACACATGTATGGATTTTAATATTATATTATGTTGACATTTTTATCATTTTCATACTTAGTCTTAATATACTATAGTTGCAAACATTATACATACAAAATATGATAGTGACTTTAATTAGGCATCATTTATAATATATATTTTGCAAGATCAGAGCGTTATATCCGAAACGGGGTTGCCAGAGATGGCCCACTCACTATGCATCCACATCTCGCAGTTTGATTCTCAACACGTCAGGTTGCGATGCCATTGTCGACTACAAGTTTTACAAAAAACAGGTGTGAATGTTCACCTACCCTGGAAGTGTTGTTTTCTCAGGATGATTTCCTCCACCGTCTACAGGTGATATTATTCAATAAACAGATGTACTTAAATTTAGAAAATCAAATTGTGCATGCTCGGTATCGAACCCACGACCAGTCTCATCACTTGTCGTACCACGGAGCCACCGCTGTTCTTAAATGTCCAGAACGATGAGGACCAAATTGGTTTCACGTCAGTTTCGAATAAATTCGAATACCTTTCCAATCTTTATAATCACATAGTGATTGATCAATCAGTTTCTTTTTTATTTAAGAAAAATTAAGCCACTTCAATTGTAGTCCATAGCAACGGTGACAACAGCCCCCGAATCGCAACCCTCACTGAGTCGGCATAGAAGCCTTATGATTCAAGCCCCGTAGAATTGTGAAAAACTGTGCTCTCTGTGACGCGTTGACATTAAAAAAAAAAATTACGATTATTAAAAAATTAATTAGCAAAGTTTTTTAGCTAAATGTGTTTTTTTATATGCTAACCTCTGTTATATGAGTTCATAAATTTTTATAAAGGAAGAATTTGACCGTGGGTTTGCTTTCTTGTCAAACTGTATGCGAAAGTTTGAATTGAAAGGATTGTGAATGAAAATTGAAGAACGTCTGGTTTGTATGAGCGGTAGGTACGTCGGAAAGGAATTTACAATTTTTTTGTCGGTGAAGCAGCACAAAAAAATTTTCTGTATTTTCGTACAAAAAGTAGACAAAGTGGAAACAATAGATCTATTGAAAACCCTATTGATATATGCTGTGAGAAGCGAACGGATAAGAAGACTGCGATCTCTATACAGACGCTCCAGTACCTTTGTCAAAATAAATGAAGCATATAGTGATTGGTTTGACATCCAATGTAAGGCATCCAATAGCGACACTACGGATTTTCAATCTATTTATGAATATTTCTCTAAACTATTCTAATTTGACTAATAATAAGCTAGTTGTCAGTTATTCACTGTCTCGTGTACGTTGACGACTAAGTAATTCTTGTGCCTTCGACAGTCAAGTTGCAGAAAATGGTATCTAAAACAAATTATTCTGTTGAGAAAAGACGTATTGTATTGTGTGAGGTGTTAATTCGCGGAAATCCATAGTAGAATGTCATTGCATGACAGCAGCCCGTTTAACGAGGTTGTGTTGGTTGTTTTAACGCTCCTTGCACCCTTCTGGATGTGACTGTCGGCAATTCCTGAGGATGTGCCTGGTTGGCATGAAACGTACGTAGAATTAACTGTTTAACAGTTAGCGGAATAAGATAATTATAAAAATAAATTACACTTGCTTAGGTGTTCGATATCTGTCAATCCTCTGGAATCAATGTTCAATCATTTGGATAGAGATTCGTAGTGGAGAGGCAGATTCGAGGGTCAGCGGTGGGTTGCATGCTGCATGTTAATACATGTTGCAGGCAAGCGAGAAAAGACGTGTCAAACTAAATGTCGGGAATCGAAAGAGTTTGTCACCTTAGGCAGTTTGCTTAAAAATGACGGTAAGCAAGATAAAGATATTGAAAGAAAAGTAAATAAGTGATGAGGGAAATCTATAGGGCAAATATTTGTAAAGAAAGAATTAATAAAAGCGCTTTAGAAAACTTTAAGGAGCCGAAGCCGGTGGCATATTAAAGAAGTGGTAAAGTAAATGAACGAAGTAAATGAACTTACAAGAAACAATTGACGGATGTCAGTGAAGCAAGAGAGTATGTAAAGATCGTACCATTTAAAAATATGTATTAGATAGTACATAGAGGTAGTTAGAGGCCTATCCTACTAAAAAATGGTGTGAGACTTTAAATTAATAAAAGAATAAGCATATAAAATATTTATAACTGTATATTCGTTTCAAGACTGATGAGTGTCTGAACGAATAAATAGTTCGGTAACTGACGAGAAAATGCTTTCTTAAATATTTGTTTTTTTCTCTCTGTGTTGGTTTAAAAGAAAATACGTTTTATATATTTTTTTAGTTTAGGTATTCAGTTTTTCATTTGTTTTACATTACGGAAGACAACAGGCGATCGTTATCCATTATTTTGCTTAAAAGGCACGTTCATATTGACTTACTAAATGTATAACTTACCTTATATAAACTTATAACTCACTAATTAATATTTAATAACTGACTCAGTATTCAAATCTCACGATAGCAATAGCAGTATTCAACGTCGAAATGGTTTTCTCTTGTTAAATAGCTTGGAAACCTTATGTGAGCTCTTATAAATAACTTATTACTGAGAATTCTTCCTTGAAGATAGGTTATTTCGTTTTTTCTTCTACCTATTCATTTCTCTTGTTATACTATAAAGTACAAACATAATCGCTAGTCGTATATGCTTGGCTAAGAAGTAAGCTACAGCGATAAATGAAGACAAAAGTCCCAGATACCGTAGTCGAAAACGTAGAAGCGGCTTATAATTATTTGTTTTTTACTCACTCGGTATTGAATCTTTCCACGCCTTTTGAATCTACAATAATTTAAAAAATTTTGTGGGGACAATAACCCTTCTATTTGCCAAATGTTAGTCCCTATTTTAATTGTTATTATTTCCACATTTAAGAAGTTTTAATTGTTTATTAAATTACCTCATATATATTTTAGAAAATAATGCATTGTGTATTTGTACACAACATAACAAACATTCAGCAACTAAACATTTTTTTATCCTCGCGACCACTACAAAATCGTTTTGTCAGTTTTTTTTTTATTGTACAAAAATGTACGTAAAAATGCATTTGGCATTGTTTTTAAGCTCTAGTGTGTATATTTATTTATCTCCCCTTCACTATCACAGCAGAGATTATCTCCAATTATCGTTAAATGATCCTATTCCTTTGTAATCGGCATAGCAGTTAAAAAAATGAAAATGTCTTATCCTGCCCAAGTACGAACACAAACAAGAAAAATACACAAATACAGCGAAATAAAAACATATACAATAATAACGTACAATCGGACACCAGACAAGAATAAATTTATTTTTGTATGTAATGTATTTGTCGACTTTTGGTTATTAGTTGTTGGTTGATTGACGATCTGGCAAAAGTCACGAACCAGCGTTGGTTACACGTAGTTCAGGCAGACTTATAGTCGGTAAAAATCTAAAAGGGAGGCTTATATTCGACATTGGATTACCATTCGCCGAAATAAACGACAATAATTTTTCTCTAGAATTATAGTATAGAAGTTTTCCAAGAAAGGTTTAAAGCAATTTATAAGATGTAAATGTTAGTATAAGTATGTTTAGATCCCATTTAATTCGAAGTCCTATTCATAAAACGGTGGTGGCTCATTGGAAAGAGCATCGGCTTCGACCAGAAGCTAGTATTGGGTTCGATCCTGACCATCGACGAATTGACCGATGAGTACTTTAACTTAAGTCACATCACTGAAAGCACTCGTTTTATGCCGCGCTAAAACCCTTAATCGGAAATAAAAAGATCGTGCAAAGGTATGACTCAATCTAATTAAAAAGCCTAACACAGTAACAACAACATTTCTTTATAACTTTAAGTAACCCGCACTCGCCACAAGGTACAAGCCCTTTAATATAAAATAAAAAAAAGATCGTTTGAAGATATACCTTAGAATTTTCTAATCACCCAAATAAATAAAAAATTGACAAACTAATACGTAGGGCACACTGAAAATTTCTGGAATAAATAAAAAAAATATTATTAATGGTGAAAAATGAATTTATTGTTACTCAAAATATTCTCCGTTAGGATGAATGCACTTTTTCATACGAATAAACTAATTATGAAAACATTTATGCCATTCCTCCCTGGTCACCTGGGAAGTATGTTTTTCATACTCTTCGACAGCCTCTTCTGATGAAAATCGTCGACGGCATGATTGGTTCTTAATTTTTGGGAACAGAGAAAGTCACAAAGAGCAAGGTTAGGGCTGTATAAAGGATTCACCTATTGCTTTGTCTTATATCAAATTTGACGCCTCTTCCTTGAACCTGGTAAGCATGGAAATTGCACCAAGTGAAGAAATCCGTTTTTTGAGCCTCAGTCGAATAGGGTGGGATTCTCTGGGAGAACAGCTTTTTCAAACCCAAATGTTGTGTAGGGTAAATTGTATTTGACTCATGCCAATACCTAAAGATACTCAAATCTCATGGTAGGTCACGTGCCTGTCTGTTTCGATCACACGGCGCACAGCATCGATGTTTTTGTCATTCACAGCGGTGGACGGACGACCGTCACGAAATTCGTCACGGAGATTGACACGACCATGCTTGAATTCTGCAAACCAGTTATAAATAGTCGTCTTGCATGGTGCTTCATTCCTAAAAACGGTTCAAAGTCAAGCGAGGTTCTACTGAGCTGTCAAATTACACATAAAATTGTAGAAAATCAAACTACGAAAATTTCACGTTTTAACTATTTCCATATTGATAAAGACACGCATTTTTTAAAATGACGCTACAATGTAATAACAATTGACAGTTGATGAAACAAACTGTATTCTACAACCAAAAAGGATATATTTTCTAATGTAGTACAGTAGAACCTCGATAACTCAAACCTCGGTAACTTAAAAACCTCTATAACTTCAAAAAAGAAGATGTTCCCTTCCCATCAGAGCCCAAAACCTCTATAACTTAAAATACGCAACTTCTATAACTTAAATAAGTAATCTCTGTATTGGCCCTCAGTAACTTAAAGAAATGTTTCCACAACCTCTATAACAAAATTGTTTGTCAATGAGTCATTTTAAAAGAGTATGCAAAACAAAAGGTTTCGGTATTTATTGCTAGCACGTGTTCACTAGTTAAATTGTTAACGAGTGCAAAACAAAAGGTATCGGTATTTATTGCTCGCACGTGTTCACTAGTTAAATTGTTAACGAGTGCAAAACAAAAGGTATCGGTATTTATTGCTCGCACGTGTTCACTAGTTAAATTGTTAACGAGTGCAAAACAAAAGGTATCGGTATTTATTGCTCGCACGTGTTCACTAGTTAAATTGTTAACGAGTGCAAAACAAAAGGTATCGGTATTTATTGCTTGCACGTGTTCACTAGTTAAATTGTTAACGAGTGCAAAACAAAAGGTATCGGTATTTATTGCTCGCACGTGTTCACTAGTTAAATTGTTAACGAGTGCAAAACAAAAGGTATCGGTATTTATTGCTCGCACGTGTTCACTAGTTAAATTATTAACGAGTGCAAAACAAAAGGTATCGGTATTTATTGCTTGCACGTGTTCACTAGGTAAATTGTTAACGTAAACAATACATATGTTACCTATTGTTTGCTTCTACAAAATTCTTTAAAGCTTTGCAGCGGTTAGCCTTAAGACATAAGTAAGCCTTGGTTCATAAGTTTTTGATCATTGTCCTGGAAACATCGCTTTACTTTCTCTGTGATAAAACTTGCTTAAAACGAATTCAAAAAGAAAACTAACAACTCTCACATACGCTGATAAAGGGTGGAACAAGGGTACATACATACATATGTACATATTAGGGGCGACGGCTTCTAAGAACTCGATTCTTATCGGCTTCCCTTTTATAAAATATTTAATATATGCATAATTCAAAATAAATAAATTATTGCTTTTTAGTATACAGACACTTAAAATTATTTTTAATTTTCAATAATTATTGTAAATAATATCCAGCCTTCTTACGTTAGTAACGTAAGCCCTATATAAAAAACACTTCAAATAACTCGAAAGCAACCGAGTTATTTAAACGACCAAATTCAGAATGTTCGCTATCGTCGTAATCAATGTGAAATGTTGAGTCTTCCATATTCAGTTGTATTATAGCGTTATGGCGGGCCACAGCCCGCGAGCTTGCCCGTCGCAAGCCGCGGGAGAGCGGGGGAATAACTCGGTTTGTCGCGAGTTTCGTTTCGACAACGAAATGACGCAATTGTAATTCGTGTAACATAATTTCACCTTTAACGTGAACTCTTAGGTGTCATATTCGGTTGCGGATTCTTGTGTTATACATCATTATGTAAATAATAATGCGTTTCGATCAGCGGAGATTTCCGATTATACCCGAATAAAAAACGGTTTTGCATATAGCATCATTCCCGTGTCGAATTAAGTATAAAAGTATAGGGCGGCGTACAAACAAAATTAAATTACAATGTCCAATGGCTGTCTTTATTCCTTGCTATGCTCACGTACTTAACTTAGTGTTATCTCGATCTTTAGAAAATATTCCAGAGTTAAAACAATTTTTCGGCCACATCAATTGCATAATAATTTTTTAATAAATCTACTAAACGTTCGGGTCTTTTAAAATTAACGTCAGATCGTCGTTTGCCTGGTGTCGCAGAAACTCGATGGCAGTATCATTCTCGTATTATTAATGTCATTTGTAACTGTAGATCCGACATAATACAAACATTTAATATAATTATAGAAAATCCGATGGATTGGAATTCTGAATCAATTGCCATATCAGAAAGTTTGTTAAAGAAATTAGAAGATGGGGAATTTTGCTTTTTTTTGCATACTTTAGCTGAATTATTTGCAAGAACAGATATTACTTTCGCTTTACTACAAAATAAACAGAGTGATATAGACGTCGTTATTCGCGAAGTTCGATCGCTATTAAATAGGTTTGAGAGTAATTTCATTAATAAGTTTGACGAAATTTACGACAGTGTCACTGATATAAGTGAGCCTCCACGAAGACGTCGACGTCTTTTTAGCTCAGAATCAGACTTAAAACGCGAGTATAAACGTATTTTCATCGAAATTGTAGATAATGTTAAAAATCAAATTCAAACCAGATATAGTTCACTAAGCAATTTGTCGTTTTTAGATTTACTAAGTAAGTCGAAATATGATTTATTCGAACGTAAATTTCCTGAGGATAAACTAAATAATTGAAATTTATTATTTCCTCGAATTTTTGACATAAATGCATTAAAAAATGAGTTAAAAGTATTATATTCGTCTCCCTCACTTAAAGGATTAGATATGTACGAGTTATTTTTGCATTTACAAAAAGATATCTTAAAAGATACATATCCTCAAATTTTAAGCTTAAGTAATATCTGTTTAACCCTTCCGATAACAATTGCGGCCGCGGAACGATCTTTTTCAGCTCTCAAACGCATTCATACGTACCTCAGGAATAGCCAGACAGGACAAAGGCTTTCAGGTCTCGCGTTGTTATCTATAGAAAAACAGTTACTGTTGCAAATCAAAAGTAAGCCAAATTTTTATGACTTGGTATTAGCTCATTTCCTCAAGAAAAATCGTAGATTACCACTAGAATTTAAATAGCTTTTTTATCTCATTTAATTCATTTATCCACTGCGCTGCTATAAATTCGACTAAAGGAAACTACTTCATTAGCTTTTTTCAAAGCTGCTTTTATGCATGCTCGAAGTCTTCCGTTTGTATTCTATCGTTGACTTCAAGTATGCCAAAAGTGGCGAATGAAATATCTCCGCGTTATACCAGAGGGCGTTACAGAGCTCGGTAACTAATAGTTATATTTTTATTAATAATGTTTAATGTTGACAATTTTTTAAGGTTCGGCTTCCCTTTATATTTTTCTCACCCCTCGCCACTGGTACATACCTACCTCTATATTAACCTATTCCTAACATAGACCCTTGATAACTTAAAACCTCTATAACTTAAAATATTTTGTGTTTCCCTTGGACTTTAACTTATCGAGGTTCAACTGTAATTACCTTTTAAATATCATTCAATTAAATGGCCAGTTCTAGAAACTCATAATGCGCCCTAAATGGTATCTACAAAACGGTTAATGGAAATTGTAAAAACAATTAAAAATCAGATAGTTAAGAATATAATTTTTGATTTAAAAATCATCATTTTTATACAATAAAAAGTGTCTTCTTCGCATCACATCACTATGGTAGTAATTTATATCCAAACATCTATTATATCAAATAACCAATTTGTAATAATCAGTACCTGTTATATGCTTTTAAAACCAAGTAGCAAACTCTTATACTATGTTTTCCTACTTTTATCTACATAATAAAGAGCTGTCTCTATTAAAAGAAAAAAATCTTTATTTACCAACTTCAATTAATAAAAAAGCACCTGACCAATCAGTGAAATCGCCATAATGGACAACGCGCTCTACCCCATAATAAAGTAAAGCCCCTTAGTAATATACAGTTGAACTTATAGATTTCCTTTTTGATAATCTTGAAATAACGCCAACTTATCCCGTGAAATATTACGCTACCCCTTGTAAAATACGGGCAGTATACGAAAGAGGAATTATGAGATTAACATAGCTTTGTCATCTCGCGACCATGTTGTTATCTGTGCGGGGCTGCGGGCACGCATAAGGAATTTAATTATGGCATCCCCGCCGCGTACAGTATCGATGCGAAAACCTCAAATATTTATGTAACCCCGTTGGGGAGTGGAAACGCAACAACAACGCTCGGGACATTCTTCACGAATTCATACCTTCCCGTTGAAGAGCGATGAAGTTATGCAATTGATACTCGCTACTCGAGAGTTATGCGTCATGAAATAGCCTCACTGTTAATGCTAGGGACGGACCGAAATAGCACAGGTTTGCGTGTACGAAATTTGATTAGGTAAACATGAACTTAAAATTTCAACGCTGTGACATAGTCACACCATTCGGATATAGCTGAAGTAATAGTTCGAGTAAATATTCTGGTACTTGTTTTAGTGGAGATTGTGTTTCGCGTAATGGTCCATAGGCTTTGTGAAATAAAGTGAAGTGAATATTGTCCTGAAATTGACGCTAATATTAACATAATTGTTGGTGAATATAATTTTTAATGAAGCAGTGTTAATTTTACAAACTAAATTATAATTTATACTACTGTGCTTGATACTCATGTAAGACACTACTGAATTTGTTACTCTTAAATTACGGGCAAGAAATAGTTGTATTACTGCTGAAAATCAAGAAAAGTACAGTAAAAGTATCTCTATCAGGCCTAGATTGAATCACAGATTGATATATGAAAATCATGGAGGCTATAAGAATCTTGAAAATTATTGTACTAAAAACTTTACTAATCATTGTATCGAAACGTTGAAATAAAGTTGATTATTTACATATATGAAATGTTATACATCTGTATGTATAATATAGGAAAAATTAATGGAAACGCTTAACCTCATCATCATGTTCTCTATATGTTAAGTGATATACAAAGTATAAGAGATTTTCAGTTAAACGAGATCAAAATACAAAGGTGTGAATACAAAACGAACAAAGGCGTGTGACGGGAGCACAATAGTTGTGGAAATGTGAAGTGGCAGACGGTTGTCTGTTAAGGCAGTGTTTATTCATACAAACGCACAGTAGCACTTAAATTGGTACATAGACTGAAATTCGCGTTGTTGAGAATGTTTTACGTACTAACGGCGGTGTGTTTGAAAATGAGTAGTACTTAGTTATGAATTTTAACTATTAAATATAATATTTAACATTTAGCTAAACTGTCCAATTCTATTGCTTCAAAAATATCTCATTTAAAGTTAAATATTAACGGACAGGTTGCTGTCAGTTAAAATATACGCCTAATATATAATTCTTAATTTTATAGATATCGGAAGTTTCCGAAATGGATTACGAAGGAAAACTTTAATTGTTCAACTATAAATTATTAAGAAAATAATCAAATTAGAACTAAAATATACGACTATGTATACACCGTCAATGTCAAAAAAATGCCAAAATGGCGGATTTGAAAGTTAACTTAGCATTTGGAGATGGCCCGACGCACCTCCAAGATTAACTCTAAAGTTACCGGTTAACTGTCAATTGTGAAGTTGAAACAACATGTTTTGACGTTTTTAAAGCTCTTAACATTAACTGTTAGCAGCTAATTATTGTAAACGAGAGTTTGAAGCACACCGCTGTAAGTGTGCTTTTTGTTATTTAATAGCGACTAAACGTATATATAGATATAGTTCTGAAATGTGTAGATTTATTACAACCCTAATTTTTTTTTACGAAAGCATCTCACAAAACGCCCCCACGTTGAAGATAAACTTTTAATTTCAAATTTTCTCTCAACAGAACAGTATTCAGTATAGAACTCGGAACGGTATAATTCTAATGGTACGGTAGTTTTCAGACGGCCTTTATCATTATTTCGTTACTATCTGATGAGCTTAAATACTTCACGCCTCACAAACAACCATAGCATTAACATTCGATGTATATGATATGTAATGTATATTATTATTAGGGTTTGAAAAATAAATTTATCATTGACAGAAAGTAAGTCAGCTGTCTCAATTCATTCAGAGTTATTTATATATATAAGCAAAATACCACCAATTGACTCATCACGAGATCTCCGAAATTATACGTCCGATCGACTTGAATTCTGGCATAGTTTTTCTTTTCGGGATGTAGACACTCACTGAGAACGGATTTTAGGCAAATCAGACAAGTGTCTATGCAGGCGGAGCTACGAGCAAAGGCTAGTACTTCATATGTATAACTCATTCCCAACAGAAAAGAAAATACGACACCGGCATATTATAAATTTTATTATGGCATGAAAGCGTCATGATTTTTTTTTCCCAAACATATCGAGTGGGAAATAAAATAAAGGATTTTAAGAGACGATTACAGGAATAAATACAACTTTTGTGTTAGAAGTAATTTAAAAACACAGTTATACTCGTAAAACTGTATAGTCACCTATAAAACCTAGACTTGTAAGTTCAAGTGGATAAGATACGGTTGCTTATACATACGAAATTCTACTACGATTTTTTTTTATTATTTGCCTTCGAGTCGCGCGGAGTTCGCGATCTCAAATAATTAATGTTGCATTTTCTTTTCCTCTTTATTCCCATTCGAGTTCATAACTTTCGCGAAGCAACTCACCGAACCAACCGGGACCGTCCCGGGCGACGTCGAACGGCGTCCTTAAACTTTCGACTCGCTCACGGTCGGTTTCCACGTTTTAATGCCTTCTGCTAATCGACGTGGGCGAGTTCGTTACAAAGCCTCCGAGAATTTTCCACGGTGTTTCCCCGCCCCGCCTAATTATGCTAACGTTTGTTTCGTCTTATATTTATTTACTTCCTCAGACGCCCCGGCCCAGAAGTTAAAAACTTCGGCTTTGAACTGCCAGGTTCAAATTAATAATGAATTAAAAAGAATATTACAGCAATTCTAGATATTTTTACGGTCACAAAGTTAAAACTGAAAGAAAGGGGATATTTAATTTGTTATACGTGTTTTATTTCTCTTACTTAGCACCCTTTCTCTATGACCATTTCTATATAGTCTAAAACTCTTTTAGATACCAGCGTAGAGAATTTTGTACACTAAATTAAAAATGTTAAATTACAATAGTCATTCAGAGAGCCAAAATAATTAAAAACAAGTTTGCTCGTCTGTTGGGTGTCTTAAGGATTAAATTATTTTAACAGAGAAATTTTCAACCAAGAACCAATCACAAATATAAACTTTTGTTTTTCTGTGCTTTCGTAGACTTGAGAAAAACATATTATACGATAGACAATAATGATCGATGGAAGACTGTGTTTTTGTCAGTGTTAGAGGACTGATATAAGCACTGTAATCTCCTTACAGACTTCAGTGTCTGAATAAGTTGAGCATACATTGCAATATTTGATATCCGTAAAATGTCAGAGAAGGATGAATATTTTCACAATTTCCGTTCAATGCATTAGTTGTTGACTATCAAAGTGATTTAAATATGTACGATAATGGATTAATCATAATGAATAAGTTCTTAGTTCGTTGCCTCACATACACCGATGATTAAATAAATTTCGCGTTATCGACATGAGCGTTAACTACTAAAATGCAGATTTAGAGACACAAATATAATTTTAAGTACGACCGAAGTCATCGTATTGCAAACAAGTTAAATCATAAATGTACGGAATATATTGAGAGAAGTTGAGAGAGTAACAGAAACTTAAGTAGTTTGTTTATCAAACAGACTGGTTCATATGTTTCACTATCTGCGACTTGTTTTAGCACTAGTACAATAACATGATAAACATTGAAAGAAAAATTAATTCGAGAAACAAAATTAATGGAATCTTACTTTCATTTCAATGCAATACATTTTAACAATTAAGTTCTACGTATTCTCTACGCTACGTAAAATAGTAAAAGATGATTCTGGCAGAAAAATAATTAGAATAGGGGTATCACAGAGTAATGTAATTTGATCACGAAGGTAAAGGTCAAAGTATAAAAGAATATGCTGAAATAACCTTTGAAGAAAATAAATGAAAGTATATTGACGAAAGAATTATAGAGAGCGCAATTGAACGATGAAAAGGGATCGCATGAAAAATATCAAGACGAACCAAATGGGTGACAAATTAAAGTAGGCCTTAAAGGACGGACATGACACTGTGGGGTTTGACTCGTCGACATTAGACGAGTGTCTACCAATAAATGTATGATAAAAAGTAAAAAAAAGAGTGTGTGTACTTATGTACACGCGTTAGAAGTTATACTTCTTTGGCGTATGAATAATATTTAAAATAACTCAAATGCAGTAGTAATCGACAATAAATATTAAAATCAATCAAAACGATTTTGTTTAATTGAAAATGTTTTATTAACGTAACAATACAGTACAAATATATAATCATTATTCATTATGTGAATGAGTCAAATACATTTAAAAAAAGAGTGTGTGTACTTATTATTCAATTATTTGTTAGAAAAATAATAAGTTCGTTAGAAATATATTCTACTTACATGGTTAACCTCTAATATTTAAAAACACTTCAAATTTTCACAATTTTTCACAACACAATGTTAAAAGTTTACAAATAATATTTATATATATAATAAATTGAACAAAAAATAATAATTATAGAAAATTAATACTCAAAATTGATTATTCATATGAATACTATATTTTGCAAGAACTGGGTTATGAATATAAGTACTATGTAATATATAGCATGAACACTATGTACTATGTACTATATAGTATGAACACTCACTATTGTAACTATATTCAGTGTTGAAAATATATTTTTTTATTATTTCTATTCTGTGGCTAACTTCATCATGTCGTTTGTGCGCGCGCAGCTCACAAATTCACTCTCATCCAAACGCACCAAAAGAAGTATAACTTCAATAAAGGGGGTTCGGAATTAACGGTAAATAATGAGTATAAATTCTGCTAACTATGTGAGGTATATAACCGACAATATCACGAATGCGGGGGTCCATCTGATATGGTACGTAGTCATCATGGTCGCCATGGTCACCATAAATGTACAGTCACCTAGCGCAATATGTCTTATTACTTGACAGTATATGCACGATCGGTGTCATGCATCTTTCTGTGGTTGGGTCGAGAAGGATCACACTGACAGAATCTTCGACATAATATTATTTTTAAAGTATAAATAACCGCAGTTTGAGTTACACGTAAACAAAAACGTCTAGTAACGGCAACTGGTATCAGTAACAGATAATCCTGTGATTTCTTATTAACGTATTTTTACCTTACTTTCCACTTATCTCGGATAATATTTGCGAGCTGAGCGCGTTTCCAATACGCAATCTACTTACGATGCATCCGCTGTCTTACGCTCGAGATACAGTGCACCGATTAAGGCACAATTGCATTCCTATGCAAAGTTTAAGGAGGTAGTGATAATTACATCGGTGCAAGTCTACTTGGCTGACTCCGTGAATTACTTTATTCGTCTTCCTGCCTCTGCAGATTTTTTTAGTTTTTTCTGCATAAAAGAGTCTAAAGGAAAATATTGATGTCACATAAAAAAAAAAAAAGAGTGTGTGTACTTATGTACACGCGTTAGAAGTTATACTTCTTTGGCGTATGAATAATATTTAAAATAACTCAAATGCAGTAGTAATCGACAATAAATATTAAAATCAATCAAAACGATTTTGTTTAATTGAAAATGTTTTATTAACGTAACAATATAACAATACAGTACAAATATATAATCATTATTCATTATGTGAATGAGTCAAATACATTTAAAAAAGAGTGTGTGTACTTATTATTCAATTATTTGTTAGAAAAATAATAAGTTCGTTAGAAATATATCTATATATTATACTTACATGGTTAACCTCTAATATTTAAAAACACTTCAAATTTTCACAATTTTCACAACACAATGTTAAAAGTTTACAAATAATGTTTATATATATAATAAATTGAACAAAAATAATTATTATAGAAAATTAATACTCAAAATTGATTATTCATATGAATACTATATTTTGCAAGAACTGGGTTATGAATATAAGTACTATGTAATATATAGCATGAGCACTGTGTACTATGTATATAGTATGAACACTCAGTATTGTAACTATATTCAGTGTTGAAAATATATTTTTTTATTATTTCTATTCTGTGGCTAACTTCATCATGTCGTTTGTGCGCGCGCAGCTCACAAATTCACTCTCATCCAAACGCGCCAAAAGAAGTATAACTTCAAAAGTTCAAGTTCCTGACGAAAAGCTTGTTAAATAGATATCAGACGATATGAGACATGAGTTAACCATGAATAGTGATTAAAAGTGAAAGAAATTAATAATAAAAGGAGGTACATTGTGTACAATGTTACAACACTCCAAACGGACTGGCTAACATGACACAGTTGATGAATATAAGCGAAGCAAATTAAATTAGTTAAGATCGTACTGGGTAATTTGTGGCTCCTACTAACCTTTCTAAGAAATAAGCGTAAGTTTATGTAATGTAATTATAGTATGTTCTACAAACCCAACCTGGAATGCTCGCTGGAGGCAGATGTCTTATCATAAGCACCCTAAAAGCCGTCAAAGTTGCTTCAGTTTTGATATTTAAAGTTGATCTCGAATATTTTAGAAAAAATAAAAATTTTTGAAGACCGTAATCTTTTCACGCTTATGTCTTACTTGTCTGCCTTTACGCATTTTATATGATCTGCACGTGTCTAACTGTCTTCTAGAATGTTCTAAAAGACAGTTAAACAGTGTGTCTTAGATATACTGTTAGATTGCAGTATAATCTACACTATAAACCAAATTTATTAGGTGTTAATAATAACTCTCCATCTATTTGAGGTTACATCCAAATAGTTCAAAAATTTCAAGCATTTTCCAAAATAATAATTTACTTATGTTGTGTTATTCCGTATGAATGTGCAATCTTTCATGTATGAATTTGAATTGATAATAAATAGAACTGAACCCTCTAGAGCAACATTCTTTTAACGCGTGTTTAAAACGACTCCAATAAAGTTTGAGCCTATTTTCTTCTCGTTTTTGCAACATTCCCATAATAGAAAATATTTTCGCTTATCTTCCATTATGGCGCTCTCACTCTTCGCCTGAACCAATATTGTTGGTATGAAACGAGATATGCAAAAAATCAAAGTCTCGCTAAAAGCTACTCCGATGGCTAAATATTATTCCAATGAAATAAAGATTCAAGTTTCAAAATAAAAAAAAGCATATCCATAAATAAAACTCATTTCGCTTTCACAAATCCACATTCTTGGAGACCATGTGCAACCTTATTATCTTAACTACGTTATCCAGCCGTCCGTCTATCAGAATTTTCTGATACCCAAACAATGCAAATGAAAACAATAATATATCAATTCGCACGACTGTACCAAAGTAAAAACATCAGCTATATGCTTATGGTATTATAAACTTTCAATATACATAATTATAAGTTAAAATTTTAACTTCTTCTTATGAATATATATATATATTTTTTTTTAATTGGGAGAATATTGTATCCTGTTCAATTTTCTAAAATCGGGTTTTCATCAGATTTTGACGTTTGAGGGTCGTACGAATCTATTTTGATCGATCAAAATGCAGTTTGCAACATTCAAAAAAGCTGCACTCAACTTAGACTTCCTGAAAATTTTAACTAATTCTGCCAGATAGATTTCGGCAACTGTAATAAATATTTTTTTTTAATTCTTTGTAACCAAAATCTTTTTTTTCCGAAAAAAATGCATCGGTTGTCACAAGTTGCGTAAAAATTATTTCATAAAGTACTTTGCCAATAAATTCCAAAATCTAACTAGCTCTTCTTCTAAAAAAAAACAACGTCGATCGATGTATGTCACATCGAAATCGGTTGGTTTGTTCAAGATATGCAGTTAATGAAAAAATCGAAAAGGTTTTATTGATTTTGAAATTCTATTGTATATGTGTTTGGTACTCGATCAACTTTTTTACTAAAAAACTGCGACGAATACCGTAAAGCGGATTAACTTTGAACAACCTATTAGAAAGATATCTTTGTAATAGGTTGTTCGATTTTAATTTTTGTATTGGACTTTTCGTTTTTTTATTAAATTTAAATTTTTGAACTTGAAGAGCTGAAATATACCATAACTATATTTTTGATCGCCTTGAGCTCAAAATAGCATTAAATTTCAGAGGTGACCTGCAGGGTCAACCGTTCCTCAAATTTTTGAGCTCGAAAAGTTCAAAACCTTACAGACAACTATATTTTTAATCTCAAAGTTTTCAAAAACACATAGAAAATTTCAGGTAATTTGAGATGGCCACAGGATCAACGTCTTTTTAATCGATCGATCAATTCTTCAGATTTTTTTGTTTATTTTAAGTTTTAAATCATTAAATATTATATTATGAAATAATAAATTATATAACATATGTGTTTTTAAAAGGCTTTTTAACACCCCACTGCTAAGGCGTACTTTCCTGCAACAATTTTTGTTTCATATTGAAAAGCTAGGAACCCTTTGCACTGGTCTAATGTAGGTTGAGAGTTTCTTGCAATTATTAACACAAACGCAATGACTAAATTCGGGATCTATGTTGTCACGTACCCTTAGAAGCAGGAATCGAGTTGTTTAATTTGACTTAAGTTAAAAATTCATACCTTAATTCGTCCATGATTTCGATGCGCACACGAACACGCCGGCTCTCTCGATATTAACTTTGTATAGCTCTTTTAAAGCAGAACAGAAAGGCGAAATCGCCTTTGGTGTTTTCTATAAGATTCCAGATGTTGGTACAGACGTTCTTTTGTTAAGTATTTTTAATATTCCATTCTGTAAGATTTTATGCTTCGCCGAAATTCATTACCAGGCGCTTGCCTGTAACTCGCAATACCATAAAATCCAGCACTAATTCACTGAATAATTTTGTAATTTGACAAGTTGTATCAGTCAACATGGTAGAGCCATGCTGTAGCCAACTTGGCTGTAGTACGAAAATGACCGGTAGAACCGGTACAACAGTATACTTTCAAAAAATAGGGACGTTTTCGCTGTTAGGTTTCAACTAGTGAATGAAAATTCCGGTGACTCATTCTCCTCTCCATTAAATATACTACTTTTTCTTGAAAGACCGACACTACACTAGTGGCTTTTTTGTAATTTTCAAATGTATGGTGGGCGGTAATCACCTGTTTCTCTTCTGGTTACCAAGCTCGTTTGCCCCTTAAAATTATATAAAGTATAGTTGAATAAAAATTTCACTAATACAATAATTTCTATAAATAATAATTATCAATATTTTTAACCTTCAAATAAGTATGCAGTAACACAATGAATATGTAATATGTTTTTTTAAGTTACCTGAATTAAATAATTATTCTTTTTTTTTACGGAGTCCTAAATGCAGGAATACGGTTCGCACTTCGCCAGTATTAACACGATAGGAAACTGGATAGAGCAATGTTTCGTTATACCTGTTTACATTTGAAATCACGGTTCCCCGATACCAGCTCACCGTTTGCATATAAAAACAGACGCGATGTTTTCGGCTTGCTGCAGTACAAACACTATCTTTTCACATAGCACAGCAATTTTTTCCATTTTCCACATTCAGTGTTTGTTCGTTTCGTTTATAACTGTACTGTGTTTATTTTTTCAGCGGTTCCATTTTCATTTATTTTTAATCTTGTTCTTCACATGCTGCATCTATAGACTATCTATTGGTTTGATAAATACGCCCATAATTATAGAATTCTAGAAAAAGGGCAATAATTAAGAGCGATCGATGATGGTCTGTGTATTGTAAGAATGTAATTATTGTAGTCATACAGACTAATATCATAAATGCAAAAAATTGTTGGTTGGTTTTCCTTTGTTTTCTCAGCAATAAAATGTCGCATTGACATAAATTTTGTACGGAAATATTCTATGAACAAGACGTAAGCTTCTTTTCATACCAGAAAATGTACAGTACTTTAGGATAATAATTATATACCTACTTTTTAACTCACTCAATAAAATTAGATTTATGGATTGATTCAGTGTTAAAGTGACCACTAAGATACTTTTTTCTCCTATTCGAATTAATAGTTCAAAATTTGAACTCTACCCATATTAAACAGTATTCCACTCCTGTGAAGTCGCGAAGCTCACAATCAATGCAATGAGTGATTAAGATTATTAGCCTGATCGGGATCGTAATCGAGAGTGAAAACTGCACCGAAATCGAAGAACGGGGCCGGCGAAGGAAAAGTGATTGAAGAATTTTTGAGGCGAAAGAGTTCGTTCTATATTCACGCGAGTGGAGCCACAGGAGTAGTGCTTAGTAATAACGTAAAAAGAACAACACACGCCCGCTAATAGCACATAGAGTTCAATAGCTCTATGTGCTATTATTATTATTTTTACCTTGGTATGCAATTTTTGGTTGGATTTTTTGGTTGTTGGAATTTCAAATTGATTTTTAATTTAAAAATTTTATTGTATATAATTAATAATTATTTTTGAATAAAAATTACTTAAATTAAAAACTAAATTTTTTAAATAGTCATTTACAATAAATCCTCAGAATAAAAGTAATTTTTCTTAAAATTTAAAACATCCCTCTGATTTCTATAAAAGTAAACTTGAACCAAAAAACTTTTATTACCTTTATCAGTTAAGTAAAAGAAATCGAAATTGACATTTAGATTTCAGAATTCAAAATCGTCTCGACCTGTGTCAGTGTACATTTTTGTTATAAACAATTAATTGAAATAAAATAAGATTAATAATCGATTTGACAATTGTTTTCGATTCCAATAAAAAGTAAAATAATTGTGTAATTATGTAACCTGAAAATAAATTTCACCGGCTGTTGCCATGACAAAATCCTTATTAACAGTATATTACAAACATAACAGCTCTGACGAAAAACGTGCAAGATATTTTTTTGTGTCTTTGTTAAGCCTTGCCCTAGATACGAGGGCCGAGCTCCAAAGCGGTGACGCGGCTTACCTTTATAGACACCTAAGTGGAGACAGTGGGGACGCTAAGGAAATTCTTTTTTTTTTTTTCTACCACATTTGGGATTGCAAAAAGACAAAGCATTAAATTTTTATTAAAGAAATATTTCCGAAGATATATTATTTTCACATAAATTGTTGTATTGAATATATATATGTATATATATGGATATATATTTAATTTACTACAATAATTTATAGACTTATTAGATTTCCAATTATGAATTATTTTTTATTTGTAATTATGCAAGCCGATCTTTAACAGCTTATAATTTTTATCTTAAGATAGCTCTTAATTTACAGTAATTAAATTAATTAACTTTAACTGAAAACATATTCCCAAACTACAAAAATGTTTATTTATTATTATGTGATGAAATATAGTACGTATACAACTATAGACTCGCATATCTAGGGTTCTATTTCAAATGAAGTGATTTAAACATTTATAATTTCACTACGTTTAAGTCAAAAGGGTAACACGATAGTCCTTATGAATTAAAAAATTAAAATAATTATAACTATAAATTTTAATTGTAGATCCTATTTTATTAAATTTCACATATCTACATGCTCGTAATGTACCTACTGTGACTTGAATATTGAAAATCATATAATATGGATATTCAAAAAAAATGTAAGCAGATTAAGTACAAAATATTTTTTTTAATGAATTTATTTAATAAAATTCTATTACTGTCATTTTTATCAAATTTCAAAACACACAGTTCAAAGTTAAGAGGGGAGAGGAGACAAAATTAACTATTTTGAAAGCTATTAAACCTCAAAATACACACCTAAGAGGAAAAATCACAAAAAACCTATAGTGGATTTTCAAATACTTATCGAACCACGCCCCAAACAATAGAGAACTGGAAAAAAAATTAGCACTCAATTTAATAAACCGAAAGCCGCGTCTACTTTTTTATTTATTTATTTACATAATTGCATAACAATTCCAATTAACTTTACAATTTCAGTAGATTCGACTGAAAAAATGACGGACTTATAAAACTGTAGCATTATGGGTACAGGTACGCCCGGACTAGTGGGACAAAATCAGCCTTTGGTTGCGAAACCTTAAGAAATGGTTATATGGACTGAACTTAATAGTGCCTCGCCTTTAATACAAGGTACGATATATGAACTTAATTAATCATATTTTCAAGGCGCCCGTTTGTGATATGTCCGCCTAGCAGGACGTATGGCAGGCATCATCTTACATTGCGTTCCTAGCGCAATTAAGATATTGTCCAAGTACAATACCAAGTTGAAGGCTAGTTTCAAAGTTATGGGGCAACTTATAAACAGATACACATTTGCTTACATACGTATTTAAGCTCGGGCGTTTCCCAGAGAGGCATCCGTGGATCACAGCATTGTAGTTACAGTACCTACTATCCTGACATGCATCTTATTCTTGTAATTTGTTTAATACAAGCTCGACGATTTCGGTTTGTTTTAAATTTCACTCTTAACATCCTATCGATTAATTTGTATAAGTTCAGGCTGAAACTTTACCCTTCTTTTGCGCTCCGCCGCAGTCGGTTAAAAAAAAATCAAAAGATACATCATATGTAAAATATTTATCATGAGTCAATTCAGGCCATGCTAATAGAGAGCGATATAAATACAGGCAGAGAGGAGACTTCGCCGTCAAAGACATCGCTTACTGTCAGTGATTTTATTGAGGTTCGGTATATTGGAGCGCTTAATTAAAATTAATACCAGTCGAGGCGTTTATTACTGCCCTATTCGTAATTTAATAAACTTCACGTAATGAAGCCAATTTTATGGCGTATAATTAATTTTCTTAATTTATTTATGTGTAATTCTATAGGTATATCCTGAATTATTTGTCTACTTCGTTTAATTCGTTTAAACTCTTTTTCCTTAATCGAAAACAATTCAAGTTATGAATTTATAAAGTAAGCGTTGTGCAATGAAATTAACATGTAAAAAATAATAGTAGTATTAAAACGTATTAAAGCTTCAGAAACTGCTACATATGATAGGTTTTCGTCAGAACTGTTTTGGGCTGGCGTGAATATATAGACAATCCCACCTTTTAATTACTGCTGAAAATGCCGTAGGGTATGTAATGACTGGTGCAAACTCATCATTGTAATTCTTTGTAAAGGGCTAAAAATGCTTTAGTAAATCTGGAAAAACCTATATTAAAGCGGAAAGGATTGGTGTATGGAAAAATCTACCTATCTGTTATGAAAAACGGTTTGATAAAGGCACTAAAATCACCGTACAGAGACTCCAGTGTCTGCTTCGAAATAAATAAGGCATACACTGACTGATTTTACATCCGTAGAGGCGTCAAACAATGTTATGTACCGTCGTGGCGGCTATTCAACTTATTGATGGATAGATAGCTCTTAGTATGATTTGAAAGAGCATGACTGTAAATTAAAAAAGGGTATGCTATCCATGAAATATTTCCCGTGCGCCGACGACCAATCTATCCTTACGCTGTCGATGTGCGAATTGCAGGCGATGGTTACTACAACGTTTAATACACTTACGAAATGAGATATGAAAGTAAAGATCATCGAAACTAAGGTCATGGTGTTTGACAAAAGCGAAAGCATGCTGGTTACAATATACGTATTAAAGGTCAAAGAGTTGAACATATGGAAGTCTATTTACAATAATAATACTAGAATTTTGTCTAGTTGAGTGATTTATTTTTTAAATGAATTGCTTTACAAATAAAAATATAATATTGCTATTAAAAATAGAGTAAATGCGAAAAATAAAATAAGTTGAGTATTGTTTGCTGTTGTGAGTACTGAAAGTATCTCAGAACAAACGGCTATCTGTTAATCTACGTAGTTGTGTAGTGTCTTTGAAAGGTAGATATAGGAACAGTTATGTCAGGTAGGATTTACAAAATTTAGTAACTAGAGTAGAAAAAGGAATGTTGCAGTGGTTTGGCCATCTGTTAAAGATTAATGAAAGTATACTACAGAAACTAATATAATCAATAAAGCGGATGTATTTGATTCAAAGGTCACCCCATAAAATCTTTGGCCGACCAAATTAGTGGCAAATCAATGAACATCCGAATTTTTTAACACCCAAAACCGACAATTTTCCATGAAATAATTGACGATTGTCAGTGAAGCGAGAGATATATAGGTAAAGATATTCACCATATTTAGATTTGTGATTTCTGTCTACCCCTCTGAGAAGTAAGTGTGAGCTTATTAAAAAAAAAATACACAAGTATTCACGAAACAATCTAATTTTACCTATATGGAAACGGAACACGCTAATAAAATACTGGCTTAATGTGAGTGGTTGTGAACGTTTGAACGTAGACGAGACTCGAGGCGTGAGCCCTTTAAGATAATACATCTAATGTTTCAACATACATGAATACATTTGCATCAAATGCATAATAATAAGTTATGCTTTATTAATACTAACATCGTCAAAAGGTTAATTTTTTAAAAAGCTTTATTTATTAAAAATAATCTTTTTTACAGAAAAACGTCGCATTTGTGATGTTCATTCTTCTAACTTGTATGACGCATTCGATCGTATTTATTATATTGTATTTTATGATTTTCATTTTCAAAAGTTGAAATGCCCACGTTTCAAAGACGATGCGGCACCCCGACTCCGCATTCTCACCACGCTTGGCTTTCACCCAGTTAAGTTAGCATACGTAAAGCGAGCTTACGGTGAAAGCGACGAGCTTCAAGGATTCCGGCCGAACGCCCGACTGAAAACCTCCCCCCGGCCCGCGGCTAAGCTGACTCAGCGCGGCGCGCTCGGGCTAAAGCCAAAATATTTTGCTTATTTCACTCTCCCTACCTTCACGGGAATCGCGATTATATCATGCTTGTCCACATTATTGTGTGTTTCGTAAAAAAAAATAATATACTTACCGTTCGTTTCAGGATGATTTCTCTAAAAGGAAAAATAAACCTGTATAACTCTACCTATATTACAGGAACCTATATAATACTCGCACATTAACTGCATTGTCTGAAAATGGGGGCTCTTAAAAGAAAGATTTATTACGAGGTCTCTCGGACTATTTTATATTTTGCAAAAAAAAATATATAATTAAAATAAAAAAAGAAACCGCAACAGTATACGAAAAACTTTTAGAAAAACCTGATCTTCTGAAACAAAGCAGACTAGATAAACATCTTTTTGATAGAGATACGTCAAATCATTTTTTGCGCTCGGCCCCATGTGTTTATAAACTTGTATAGATATAGCATTTCTGTGTGCATCTCGATAAATGACCAGAAAATAAGTACTTGTTATTATGAACGGGGTATAGATAAGGAAATATTTTGTATTATGTTTGTGAAGTTCTTCGTTGCCAAAACTTTTTAAATATGGCCACGACACAAAAACTAGAAGTATATGTGTAGATAAAAAAAAAAAGCTTAAATCCTCGAATCAAAGTTTTAAAAGGTATGGCGCCATATTTTAGTAACTACATATTTTATCGACATTCAAATATAAGTGACTATATAGTATTAGGAAATAACTTCTATTTCCTAGTTGAAATTTCACGAAAGTAGAATTATTTATAACTAAAAACAAGAATGGATGAAATTGTAAGCCAAAAAATCAATACGGACTTTATTATCTGTATAGATTTTAATATATATATATATATATATATACACAAATCGTCCGGTCATCCGTTGTTTGATATATTACTTATTTTAATATTTGCACCCATTTCAATAGCTGTTTTTTTTTCTCCGTTTCTTGTTTATATGTCGCTATTTCTCAAAAAAATTCTTTTGAGCTACATTTCTAACTTAAAAATAACTTAAATTATCCTTTGACTTTATAGTTAAATCAATTTAATCCCTTGGCTTAATCTCTTGCATTATCTTCTTTTTTTATGAAGTCAATGCTTTTGTACAGTTATACAATATCTGAAAAATTATAATGAAATCAATATTTTTATGAGAACAAAATGAGAAAGTATTCAGTGTTTGAACAAGCCGTTTCAAGCAATCGCCCGACTTCATCGATTTTATACGGGTTCCATTAGAACACATTACGGTAAATTATAAGGTTACTTCAGAAGGTAAAAGGAAAAATGCTTAATCTCCTCAAACACTCCAATCAAAGTAGCCTTCAGGCAGGCGATATTACCTTTTAATAGAATTTTATATTTTCATTAAAATACATTTTTTCTCGTATTTATACACATTATAAAAATGATTTTTTTTTCTTAGAATATAGAATTTACATTTTTTTTATTGGAGTACTTAAACGTATGTCCATTTCCCAAAAATGTCTGTCTACCTTTATAAATAAATATCAGTCAAGCGTTACCAAAATTATTAAGTTGAAATTTTCACATAATTTAACATACGATAAACACGTAGTTAAAAAATTCAGTACTTAAAGCTATTGACTAGAAATTTGAAAAAACGAAGCACTCATGCAAGCATTCGCAGAGTAATTAATACATATGGATGAAAGCTTAATGTTCTCGAGCGCTCCATTTAGAGAATAGAGAATGTAGACAATGTTGTTTTAAAATGGATATCGCATTTTCATTAAATAAAATATTGTGCGGGATGATTATCCAAGCAAAGTTCTCGTCGGTCGTAATTTTCGAAGAGTCTACATCGAAATGAACGAGACGACGGCATGTTCAACCCTTAATTCTTTAAGATGAATAAAGACATCCTCACAGATTTACATCCGCTGTGCAGTTTAGGCAGCGGCGACTGGTTCCGTCACAGCCTTCGCACACGATGTGAGATAATCAGGCGAACACGGTTTGCCTCGAAATTAAGTATAGAGTGCGAACGGCGCTGCTTGCAGTGACATCGGATCAAGAGATGACGAATTCTTCCCCTCACATTCTGATCGTCTAACACGCTATTAATATCGCGCGATTTTTCAAAATTTTCACTTTATTTCAAAACTTTTTCCTCCTCAGTTGGTATCAAAAATATATCATAATTTTAAAATATAGAAAAATCTAATTTTTGAAATTCAGCTAAGCTATTATGCTAAAATGAAGTGATAACGTGTAATTTCACCATTACAGGAATAATTCCGATTTTTTTTTTATTATGTACCTTTTAAATTTTTTTGATAATTGGAAAAACGTCGCCACTGGTATATTAAGAGGTTTCGTTAGCAGTTTGTAATGTCTTTATAATCCACAATGTTTTTAAAACATTCCGTTACATGTCATTTAATTTTGTCCGACTGTATCATTCAAAGAAAGATAATGTGATTTGCGATGTGAATATGTATGTAAATTTGTTCTTTTATGGTACTCTAGAGCGTAAACTCGTCATTGACTTTGGATCATGATGTTAGAATAAGTGCGTATTAATTTCGAAGGTGTCACTGAAGATACGACAGTAACCATAATTCAAAACAGCCGTTACTGAACGCCATATAAATTATAAATTTCTCTTATGTTGAGATAACCTTGAATTGGTCTTGTAATATCAGACTTAAGTTTCTCGTGTGACTTCAATTTTTGATGAACTGTCTAGACTCTATAAAACTCCAAACTGCATCGCGTGTGTTTCGTACTTCAAATCTATCCGATGGCCATGGTATGACTTTCTTAGTTCAGATTGAGAACTCAATGTGAATTAGTTTATTTCAATTTCGCTATTATAAGTGAATGTATGAGAATAGGAAATACTCAAGATATCATCCGCTACGTATTATCGGGACAAAGAGCAAAAGCCAACAGAGCTAGGGTTGAAATGAAAATCATTTATGTTTATGACTTTCAGTGGTATAACAATTACATATACAACAAATACATAATTCACATGAAATAGTAAAACTATTTTGTTAATCAAAAAGCAAAGCCAGTAAATGTCGCTGATTATCTTTGATTGGAGATGTTCGAGGGTTCGTATAAAATTTAATAGTGAAACGAACTAACGAATAACACGGAAATGTATTTGCGCCTGCAATTTCTCTCACGAATCCATCTACGCTTAATAAAGAAAAGTAGCTTTTGCACCACATTGTATTTGTATATGTAAGTTTACTCTCTTTTAATATGAGATAACTCTAATCCTTGCCGGATTTTAATGAGAATCGCAACGATAGAGTCAAAAAACTAAACCTCAAGATGGCAACACTTAATGTTATACGAAAACAATAAAGCCGACAAAACATGTCCAATGGAATATCAAGCCAAATAGTTGTAAAGGGCATAATATAACCTTAATGGCAAAGGGAGTGTGACCTGCAAATCGGAGGTTTAGGGAAGAAGGTTTTCAACTCGCATTAGCAAGCGTCGAAGGTTTAACGTCGAAGCCCTTCAATCTGAAAAAACATTCTATGAGAGTTTGTCTCAGCATTGCGGTAACGAAACCTGACGCCGATGAATATGGCTGAACACCCCATTTTAAAATAAAATACGTGGCCATTACTGGAAAATTACAGACATAATATGCAAGTAAACGTAACACCAAAAATAAGTATATTTTATGTATATACTAATTTTTTTATGTTTACATGATTGTAATTTGACGCCATATTGATATTATAGAATTGAACATGGTAGATTACGTCCATTAAGGTTGACTATTTAGATAAAAAGTAATTCATAATAGACAATTACCATTAATCAAAAATTTGTATTAAAATATGCTGCCATCGAACAATTATGCCATTTTTTGTCGAGTGGTTGTAATTTTTATTTAACCTATTTATTACATTAAATAATGAAAAATGTATACTACTTTCTTAAATACAACAAAAATTATATTGAATAATCAAAAAACACAACTGCAAACAAGCTACAATGTAAAACTATTAATTCTCTCAGCTTATAATAATTTACAGTAATCATATGCAATCGTGGGATATCAATCAAACATACTTATATAATTTAATAAGTAATATAGACTTCAAATCGTGTGTAACCTTACTAAAGAAATTATTTTTTTTTTTTTTTACAATACATCTTGTTTCCCATTTTCCCCTTTAACCCAATCTGGTTTCATATAATTATTCATTTTTCCGATCAGTAAATCTGAACGCAACATATTTCGAGTTCATATTTAGCAATGTTACAATGAGCGATACGCAAAAGGTTGCATTATTTTAGACTCGATCAGAATTTCATCGGCACTAAAATGTCGCTATTTGATCGCAGAGCCGTCCCCGCTATACGACAACAATCACTACCACGAGGAATGCCTGCGCTGCAACTCCTGTGGACTGAATCTCACCGGACCGAATCAGGTAACTATTTGTTTACTAAATTGTCGGTTTAGTGACCAACCGTGATATAGTTTGTTCACCTGTAACATAATGTCCCTCTTGTATATCATCACATTGTATTAAAAGACGAGACTGCATCTTTTTCACAATGCAGTCGGTTAATTATTTGAAGTATAAAACACTTGTACGTTATTCTTCTCCGTCAAAAACTAAAGGAAAGTCTAATATGAGGCTAAACTATAAACTTTTTTGAACATTAAAAAATTAGTGCATCAATTTAATTGCATTAAAATTGGTACACTAATTTTGTTTTTTGAGCTTCAAAAGATAAATATATAACAATCTTAAAAGAAAAACAATCAAAATTAAGCTAGTGCAGCGAAAACACTAATGCTTTCACGCGATCCTCAGAAACGAAACAATAATGGATATTAAAAAATGTCTTTGTAAAATATTCTAAAATCTATTCTACGAGTGAATAAGCGAAATAAAATAATTCCAGGTATATTCATCAAATATATATATAATGCTTTGTCGAAATGCATACAAATTCTTACAGACGCTACTTATTTAAACTATGATAGTTTATAAGACAATATAGTTCATTGGCTTTCTTCCGGCTAAGCCATTGCGTTGAGGAAGCAAATTCCCATACGGCACCGTTAATATATATGCTAAACAGAAAGACAAGGAAATGAAAGTATTTATTACACTAGACAGACAATATGTATTATTTAAGTTTTGTGTCCTATGTACACTCATACATTCGATGTAAGTATATATTATTGCAATTTAATACACAACACAGAGGTTTATTAGTAACAATTATGTTATTAATTACAATCTTTCATTAGCTATGGATTCAGTTTAATCGTTGGCGAGGTGCCGAAGACAAAACCACCTATCAAGTATATTGGCGATATTTCTTCAATTTCTGCGGAATGACAATCTTTTTTGATGATTGCATAACATTTCTATAATCAAACTTAATGTATTAACATTTATATGTATGTACATTAAAGTAAAATTTTCTTTCTTCATTTCTTTAAACGATAGATCTACGGACAAACGTATTTACATACGTTCAATGTTTCAGAGCGTTCGTAAACTAATACCGTTCTAACTTAGATATCACACTAGTGAAGTAGCTAACAAAAATACCTTCATAGAGGTCGATTATACAAGCTTCCTATATAAATAAATGTCTCTTCCTCTTCGTCCGAAAAGTCCACTTCTTCTCTGCTAATCTCTTCCCATGACGTCGGAAGCTGCCGTAAAAATGACTTCGTTTGTTGTATCCACAGCCAGAACCTAATCCCGAGAAGTGAGAGGCGCACTGTATAAACATTCGACCTGCCGACTATGTGCAGTGCGGCTTCTCTATCGATTCTGTCTATTTGTATCGACGGATGGTGCAGTCATACGCCGCGCGTTCGTGCTACGAAACCGCAAATGCATTTCGAGGATTGGCCTGACATTGTTGTTGATGGGAATAGTGTTTTATATTTCTTTACCTTGTGCGGTTTTGTCGTATAGAATGTTATCGATGAAACAAAATTACTGATCAATATATTGCCCCGTAGTAATTATAATGATTTATTTACGAATTTAATTGAATTATTTAACGCATATCACATTTTCTTGACTTCTCATGTTATTATGTAATCAATATATACTCAATAAGTTCTATCAAAAGTTCTAACTAGTTTATATATGGTTATGAGTTCAAGAAAGATATACGTTAATCATACAATTATATTTGGGACAAATAAGACAAGTCCATAGTTACAGTCCGTAGTGAAAAATGATCATAACCGGGTTTTGAACTGTAGACTGCAAGCGTTTGCACTGAACGCCTACCTACCAACCCACTATTGAACGCGACTATGTTTTGAAAATTACTAAGAAAAATGTACAATAGAATCCAGAAACGTTATAATAGTCAATTATTCTTAGTTAGTAGTTAAAATATTAAATGTTATAACAATGTTAATTTTTCTGATGCCGCATTAAATGTTTCTTCGTCCACGCTGAGTTATCACACGCGAGGTGTGCTCTCGTCTTCCTCAAAAATCGACTCGTACCAATTAGATGTCGTGCGTCGTTTCGTTCTTTCCTTTAATCTCCCAAGTCGCTTTTGTTGCATTCGTTAAATTTTTGCCTCCCTCCTCGATAATATAGTATTGGAACGGATTTTTTTTTCCTTTTCTACACATTTTACCAACAAAGGTAGAAAAATACATTTTGTGTTAGAATTATAAGAATGTGAGATGTTTTTTTTTAGAATTGCAAATATACGTTTGAAGTATACATTTAATTTCTGAAATATTAAGTTAGCAACAAAATCCGTCGTACGAACAGGTAAATTGATATATGCATACTAAAGTGTCGCCATGTTTGTTAGTCTGTGTTTCAACATTCAGAACAACAAAAATAGTGCGTGTCGGTTATTTACTAAAATTCTGAATCGAATTTTAAGACGTGAATAGTGACTAAACTCCGTTTCGATTTCCGTTTCAAATAGACAAATATAGACCGCAAGTCTGTTATTTATTTGCTTCAAAATTTGTAGTCACTATTTTGATAGATATCATAAAATGCATTTATGATATTTATCGCAACCTGCATCGAGAAAAAATTATGGTTAACAAAGCTACAATAAAAGCTTTGTACTTTTTTATTGTTACGAAGCGACTAAAAACGTTGTCTTCATAAACAAGCGAGGTTGTATATTGTAGTATCGTTTTTGTTGTCGAACGTTGACTGCGGCGTTAACAACGTGCTCTTTGCTACTGCACATAAATTTTGGTAGACAATACAATTTTGTAGACTTGTAGAAATGTAATATCGCTACAGTAACAAAGGAAAATTATAACAAAATACGTTTGCCACAGAATGGATATACGCTTATGTATGTCGAATTGATATTGTACATACGACTAGACGTTGTGATGATACCACAGACCGGAGTATTAAGCGTTAGCGGGTGAGGGGTGGGCTTTGTGCGACATCGTCACTGTCAAGCTTTCGTTCATTTGTAAAGCGATTATAACTCGATGTAAGTATGCGTATTCATGTTTTATTACTGGTAAAATGCATATTCCAATCATGAATTATAAGTGATCATCGAGAATTTTGGACTTCCACATTTAACGAATAACACATCGGGTGGGTATCTGCTCTTTGTATAAGATCCCTTCCACGATCTAGGAATTAATAATTTAACTCCCTCCGGGAGAACAGGCTTACACTCGTATTAATCAAACTAAGAAACTTTCCCTAATAAACGTACGGGCCCGATTCGTGAATTAGTAGGGACAGTCTAAATTTTGTCTTCATAATTCTACCCGTGTTTATTAGAGAAAGTTTTGCGGTTTCTTCAATGTGATTATGTAAAGGATCGGGATTATTAAGGTCGGCCCTCGTATATGACTATTGGTGAGACGATATACATGAAATGTATGTCGAATTCTACATTTTAAACATCCCGTATCCACACGTTGGCTGAGCCTTCGACAAATAGACTTGACCAACTTACACACTACCCCAGGGCATAAGACGACGGATCGTCTTGGGTTTTGAGTCGTTTTGAGCCGTTCTTATCTCGTGAGGTGTAAATGCGATGTTGCACTGCAAATGTTACGTTTAGCGTTCGTTACGTTTACGCTTTTACAGTTTTTACATCTGAAAGCACTTGCTTGACGTTCATCCTATTCATTTAGCGTAACAATGGGCGTAAAAATAAGCCCAAGTAATTGACAGTAATTCGACATAATTATCCGAGTAATTGAGACTGCCAATCAACTTTCGTGTTTTTCATATATTAGGTGTGTACGCTTGCCGATACTTTAGGCTATTCGTTTCCATTATTGATGGTGTGTTTATGTTAACGAAAAGGTTTTTGCTATTGAATTAGACAAAACGACCGGAAAATTGTAGTCTGATGTGTCGTGTATTGTATATGCGCAGCCCGATAACTACGGACCATGGGCGTGCATTCCTGCTATCCATTAATTAGAGGATTCTGCTGAAAGGTGAAATAACTTTAGTAGGGTAGCAATAAATGATTTAATGGAATTGCAAAACAAAGTAATTTAAATGTTGCAATTCACATATATTTGCCGGAATTACAAATCAAGTTGTTGTATAACAACGCGAATATCGTCTATTGTTGTAATAGCAAGAATTAAACAAACAATTCTTATTATTGCAATAACCTTAAAGTATTTATCAAAACAATAACAAAAGCAGACCCAAAAAAAAAACATTTGTCAATACTGTAAAGCTATTAAAATGAACAACTCCCACACAGTAGGTCAGGTCAACTATATTAAGACACATATAACAGTTGTCGCTAAAAAGACAGTGATTTCATACTTACATACTTAATCCAATGCGACCTGAAAAATGTCAATAAAAGTTGTTACATTCGCAAGTAAAATTAAACACTAATAACATTTTTACATTCGCATCTCATCTTTTACGGTTGTGTAACCTCTAACTTTTACTACAACTAACAATATTGTATCCTAAATGTGTTCGCGAGATTGACTTCATAACCTATTCGTCTGTCTTAGAAAGGTTATTATTATTTGCTCTGACCTCAAGAAACTTTCTCTTATAAACTCCTTTGACGTGAATGTTATTAGACTGACTCGGTTATAATGGATTGATGAGAAAAAGAAACTTTCGAAACTAGAAAAGTTTACAGAGATCCACGCACTTTGCATCCTGTCATAATGTTGGCGCTTAGAAGAAAACCTAGTCACCCTATTTAATGGCTGGGCGACTTGTAAGAACTCTAATACAGTTCATGGTTAAGCTAACGTCTGGTCGAGTTTCAGAATCAGCGACAGGTCAATATTATACTAAGCTAGATGTTTTTACCGAAACACACTATACGGAATCAAACACATGTGGACAACCGTGTTTCTGAAAATTTACTGCTAAGGAACCGACGCTCACTTTCGTAGACAGACCACAACTAAATTTTGTGTGCATTAAATGTATATATAAATAATAATAATTGAGTTAATAACATAATACATCTATATGATACATAAGTACGGTTACTTCTAAATTGAAGTGCATTAATGCATCTATCGATTATCGTCGTCTCGGTTAATTTAATAATATCAACGTAGTGAAGGCTCTCATAATTTTTCTCTTCTCTTGTTTACAGCACAACATTTGATAGTCATAAAAATATTGTCCAGCTACTTTTTCTTAAAAATTGTTTCGTAGAGCTTTGAAAAATGTAACTTAACGAATCCAGTGTTCGGCATGGACACTGTACATTTTGAATACCCTTACCTAACTTGTCATTTTTTAGATAGAATCACATAATCTTTGTAATCATATAAATTCGATTAGTTCATTATTTATTAAAACCGAAATCCTACACCTGATCAGGATTCATTATCAATCTTGATCTTGATCAATATGTAATACAGTAGATCCTAATGCCTACAATAGGGAATAGCAACTACTGTATCTAACGTACTAAAATCAAACTATACAATAGACAGTATATCCACACTAAACATAAATCATATAAATCAGCAAGTGGTTCTGAATTTATGTGCACACAAAAAAACAGACAGACAGATGAGACAACAGACAAACAGGCCTAATGTTTTATAATATACAATATAGAGATTTCTATTGATAGTGATTATACTTATTAATATTATTATATGATACAATAATATATCAAAAATAATTCTGTACATATTATTTTATTCAAAATACTAAATGATTTAAATGTAGTATCTGTCTAGTTGTAATAACTAAACCCTAAGTCTCTATAGAGTCGCTATCATGTGTAAGGACAAACTTTGTGAATTCAAAACCCGAATGTACTTATGCATGCATGCGATTTCATATAAAAATTCCTTCATGAAATTCGCATTAGTCGGCAACGGAAATGCATCGATTTTGCATCAAAACAATTTAAACGCAACGATGCATGAGCGAGCGTGTAACAGACTATTCCGAATTCAGTTTTGAAAGGGTACCCGATAAAATTGGTTTATTTACTCGCGGTGCCGGCGGCCGACAGGCATTCCGATGCAGGCTGCGCTTTATTTACAGGAAGCACGTTCAATCAACATGTATCAGGAAATAATGCAACCTACCGTTTATAATTAAATCGTAAAATATTATCAATTTTGAAAAGTCATGCATATTAACTAGACGATTGGTTTTAAAACGACTTAATTATAAAACTGAGTTCCAGTTAGATGTTTTGATTATAGATTTAATAAAAACTTGTTTTCAATCAGCTATTTAATCTTACGCATCTGGACAAACGAGCTTGTTCGGCGCTTTTCTAGTTTGCCCTGCAGATATGATAACTATCCCCGGAAATATTATTTTCTTATTTTCGTTTCCAAGAGGAAATATATGTATACAAAATACGCATATATAACATCATTCACGCAAAACCATATGTGATCTACATCATGTTGTGTCATTTATTGTTGACAAATAATGACATAGCAACAATGCAATTAACTCAAAATTCCAGAAATGGTGCTGAAATACGGCAACGTTTAAGGTTTTTCATTTCATCTATTTTTTTCCAGAGAAGCAGCCTATCTAGATAAATTTAAAAAGTAAATCTTTATCAAAATCACGGCCGTTTGCGATATCGTCGTGGCCTGTGCACGAGTGCAGGAATCGCTCGTTCTATAGTGGAGGATATAATTTTATTGTACAATCGGGTACTTGACTATGGTTTTGTTGTTAGTATAGTGACTGTTTACTTTTTATTAAATAGGGGTTTAGTGAAATTATTTATTAAAGCAATGTAACATAATATAAATACATAAATAAGTATAATATAACCGATTAAAATGGTCATAAGGATAGATGGGACACTAGAAAACTGCGGCATCAGCAATTAGTAGGGATGTATAAAATACATGTCGAACTTCGTTTTACGAGAAAGAGATAACAAATATTTTCGACTTACGATTCGTCATTGTTCCTAACAAAACTATTTTTTAATATCATTTCTTGTTGTCGTATATACACGGTTCGCATATTTTATTGACAAATCAAATTTTTTTTTATCAGTCGATTGCCCAATTATGAAAAAAAAATCCGTTCTCGATACGAATGTTGACACGATATGTAAGCGCGGCCTTTGGTTTTGTGCACGGGCAGAAGCGCGCGCGGCGCTTCAAGAACCAGATCCTGTGCGACCTGCACTTCGCGGACGTGGCGCTGATGGAGTGCAGCGACTTCATGCAGCAGCTGCGCAGCTTCAAGCCGCAGTCGCTGGGCTGCGCGGTGGCGCGCCGCAAGTCCTCCACCACGCTCATATTCCCGCTGCCGCCGCAAGCCTGCTCAGGTCAGAGTCTGAACTTAGACAGTACTTTGTCGATTTTTTTTTTTTTTCTATTTTCATTTATAAACTCGCGTCTGTTTCCTAGATGGGTGAGCAGAGACCGAAGATCTCCATCTGGTGCGGTCTTTGCATATTTCTCTTACTTCGCTGATATCTATTAATCCTTTCGTGGAAACAGAAGCTTGTACAGTATTGTACATCAATAAACATTAAATTGAAATTAGTCATGAGTATACAAAGTAATTTACCTATTTAATATTAATTACGTATAAATATTAAATATTACCTATTAAGTATTAATTATGTATTATATTAATAATAAATTAGTTTCGGTTTCAAGAAACATTGTCGATTTGTTTTGAAAGTGCAAAATATACGACTCACAAATGCTGAATCCGAGAGCATAATTGTCCGGTTGCCTGTTTGCCATTACTAAACAATCACGAAAAGTATGTTAACAAGATTGAGTACAAAAATACTTCGAAAGTGTTTATTTTTATAAAATCGGGATATAAAAAAGGACCCTTCCCAAATGGGAAACTTGTTTTATCTCCATGCGAACAAATCATTGCCACATAATATATTCATTGGAGCCCCATCCATCCGTCCGATACCATTTATTAAACCTTTTCCAGCTTTAACCTTTACTTAGAACGTTCATACATAGGAAGTTATATGCGACCTTTTAAATAAAATCATCAAAGCGTTATACAATTATTCCGGCTTTATTTAAAAAGCTACTGATACTTACGTACATCATTAACAAAATAAAACAAATTATATCACAATATATTGGGGAAGTTCAAATATATTATGTATGAATAAGTATGTGTATTGCATATATACTTAAACAATTTTTACTGTAAACTAGATTCTTAAATTATTAGTATTAGAATATTATTACAATGAAAACAGAATGTCCATTGCTTACAATTATTATTATGGACGAGCAATGCACTTAAGTAATATGGCAAAACGAAACAACACATACTTTGTGATTTTTATTAACAACTTCATCAAATATCGTTTAGAAATGTAAGGTCGATTTAATATGTGTGTGTGTATTTTTTTTTTCATTATTTTACTATTTGTCTTCTTGTACCTCAGGAGCAAAATGTCTTTCTAATAGGATAACAACAAAATTTTAAATCCAACACTTGAAAAGTGTTATACATTAAAGGATAACTTTTTTCTTTTTAAAAGAAATGACGTCTTAAGTTTTTATACTATTTTTTTTTAATACTTGTATTTTCGGTGTAAGTTATAGGGAATTGTTATCAACCAAAATATAATTATTTGACAAATAAGCATTTTTTTTCGGTTATTATGCAGTATTTAACCTTCGTTTTTTTTGAATTACAAAGGCATGATAAATTTTTCTACACTCTTGAACAAGTCATTCAAAAAAATATTTGTATAAGCGTGTAGAGAGAATAATAAAGAAATAAAAGGTCTTAACAGAAATAAAAGCGTAGTTTCCTGGGGGTATAAATAATCATATACAGAATTTCATACTTAAATAAAGAGCAACTGTAGAGGCGAATTAATCAACAAAATAAAATTTATTCAGAAAATTAAGCTAGTGTGAACAGAGCTACATCCAAAACTTTATAAACACCAAATTATTATATCATAGTATTTCATATAGCTATACTTAAGAAGACATATTGTCCTGTAGCATATTATATGGGTTACATAAGAAATAAAATATCTATATATTTTGTATGGAATACAAAAAAAAAATAAAACCTTTTAAACATAAACTTTCAGAAACCTTAAGCTCTTACTCGCCTTATAACAAGCATGAACACTACGCGGCAGCATTTGCAAAGCTTTAACTTAATACTTTTTTTATTCTTTTTTTTTTCTAATAACATTTTAAATTCTCCTTGGAAGCCTAGTTTACATTTTTCTGCTCATCAAGTGTTATTATTTAAAACCCAAAAAATTTAATATGCCAACTTGGGACGTCCGCCATCTCGAAGTATCTACCATATTGATGTTTGGACGTAACGTCATGTATGCTTACTGCTCAATAAAGCCTTTCATTTATATTCATATCAAGGAGGTTGTAAAAATTTACATCTTCTAACGGGGGCCGTTTTAAAAAACATGGTACAACTTAGTATGCTAGGTTATATTGACACCAGCACTTAGCAAGTGCACGAAATTTAACCTCAATCATCAGATGGGACTGGTTCAAAATTGAATTGAAAAATTTAATCCAATTTAACAGACCAATTTAATACAAATTATTTAAAAACGAACAATAATAATTATCGTAAAGGTTGAAATAAACGTCATAACAACAAAATACTTCACAAAGTGCACATTACTTCAGTGGTAAAAATCTTCAATTATTCAAGTATTCAAGGAGTTGTTTCGACGTGATCCCTAATCAATTCCGACGTCGAACAAAATTACTGTAATCGCTTTCCGTTTTCCGCCCTTCCTTGACGTTTGCGAAAGCAAACGAAGTGTTTCTAGACTAACGTCTGATGTATTTAATCCCGACTTTTGAGGCGTAACAGACTCAGACGGGCTTACTAATTGTTGATCTACTGCTTCAGATGAAACTCCAAACGGCGCAGCTTCGAATGTCCCGAACTTGATTAAGGATTGTGTATTTTTTTTTTTATATTCCATTGCAAAAATCATAAAAGCAGAGTATATGTGTAGATACATCGTTGTTCTTCTACCTGCCAGTCTTCTTTTCTCTTTGGTTTTTGATGTTGATATAATTAAAACTTACTTTATAAGTAAATCTTGCAAAAAGAATTATAATAAATCTTTAACTTTGAAATACTTAATCGCTTCTAGAGAGAGTCTAAAAAATATCGAAACGGGTTTTTTAGGTGAACAATAAGTTTTAGAGGAAATTAATAAAAAAATATAAAAGTGATTAATAAAGTTCACACTAAGGAATTAACTAACAATTCTTATTAAATTTATGAGACTGCCCAAAAATGAATTATATTTCTAAAGTACATATGTTTATTTGTATGGGCATGAATTGCTTTATTACTTCACAACTTTTAAATGCTTGAACCGATTTAGATGCTTGTGGTACCGCCAGAATACTTATGGTACAAGAATAAAAGTGAAACTTAAAAATTAAATTAAAAAAACAAATTTTATGCACTATCATTTTTATCAGTAAATAGTAAATCCCAATAACTAACCTATAACGTAATACACAAACCCTTGAGGAATTGCATTGTCCCAGGAATCCATATCGATAAAGTCCCATTTTCTGACCATATCAATTTTAGTACCGTCTACATATATCAATATCATCAATCATCAATAGAAGAATTTCGCTTCCCGCGCTAAACCTGAATATCAGTCGTTCGCTGCTTATAAATGCTCGCGTATTCACCAATCGAGTTCCTGACAATAACTTGTGCTCTGTATAGATCCCAAATTTCGTTGCAGTTGAGGGACATATAAATCACGCTTTCCAAACAAAATTGTCGCAGTTACCCGATGATTGAAATAAAATAGATTAGATATATGTATATACAATTTTTTATGGCTTATGCTGAACAGGTTAACCTGGAAGTTTTTAGTTACTTTAATAGAATCAACGATGTACGTGTCCTACATAAATATGATGTGTATATATATATATGTTGGTAGTAGACATTATTTTGACCCTACACATTTTTTTTTTGCTTTTATATCGATTTTTAAAGGATCTTTTTATTAAGTTTATTTGTTTAATAATCTAGCGGTGTACTCGTGGTTTTTTATTTGGTAAGTAATTATTCAGTGCTTCTTCCAATACCCCTTTTAATTCACTTTTAACAAAAAAAATCATTTTTACAGTCTAGTTTTAAAATCAAAATTAATTTCGAAACTGATTCTTTGTTATAAAAATATTTAAAAGAAGTTTATAGAAGAGGCCTATAGTTTCTTTTAGGTTAGTTTTTAAGGCATCGTGGTCTATCGATTACTTTCCTACGATAAAATTAAGTAGGAATGCAAAAAGTAACACCGTCGCCATTTTTAAGCTGAAGCATATTTAAAAAATCGATAAAAACACGTAACGCTACACATTTCCCATCAAACAATTGAAATCATAGGGATTTTTTTCGCTTTCTCAATTTATCCACAACGCTTTTTCGTGGGCGCTAAAACGGAACCTTACCTTCGCCGCGTTACATCTCCTAAGCCTTAACGCGTATGCAAAGCGAGAAAGGGCCGGCTGACTGTTTCCAACGTGCTCCATGCCGGCGTGTCGGGCCGTGCAATAAAGGGCTCGCTCCGGTTTCCTTGATAATTGACGAGATTAAACGGGCCAAGCATTCACTGTAGCTCCTTTTAGCCATTGTAAAATCCCATAACGAAATTGCCTCGCGCCATTCGAACGACGGCATTGTCGCGCAAGTTTGTAGAGAGCTTTGCGAGTTTTGCGAGGAATTGCTAATATTAAATAAAATATGAACTTAGAGTTTTTCATTACGATCGACTTAAATTTTAATGTGATATTTGAAATCAATTATGCCATTGATAATAATACAGAAAAAAATTGCATATTCATCGATACGTGTTAATTACATTACTGTCACATTTTCTTCACGTAATAGACGAGAATTGTTGTCTATCTATCTATCTGTTCATGACGAGATTACTCTATAGACTACTGAACAGATCTCGATGAGAATGTACTTATTGCTTAACGTGCCATATACCGCATCATTAATGTATACATTATATGAAAAAATAAGAAAGAAAACTTACAACAAGAAGTTATATACCGAAAATCGTTGACCTTAGAGGAGTGAAGTATTTAACATCTCAAAGTTAAATACTTATTGTAGGTATTGATAAAACAAGGGCCACAACTATATACAAACCTGATGCTGAAAACAAAAACGCTAAAAATTAAATAAAGGAAAAGAGATAGTGTCAGTAAATAATGATAATACGGATTTATACAGATCACAGAATTCTTTAGCAAATATCTGCAAAAAAAAAACATTACATTTCCAGCGCTACACATATTCATGGTCGATCTATTTTGTTTGATGACATAAACCCATTATTTCATTATTTCTCGATTGATGCTGAAATGATGGATGGAAAAAAGTACCGTTATTGGAATGACATTGGATAATATTGCTTCGAAAGGAAAATGGCAAACTTCTCGAAACCTGTAATTTGCTTGACAACATCCATTTACGTGAGCTTACGTAAGAATATTAAGTCTAGTACGATAAATAGAAAATACCTAAATTGAATTGGTCTGAAATTTTAGATGACAAAAAGAGAAATATAATGATCTTTTTTCTTTCTCTTTTTTTTGTTATTTATTTGGCTTACAGAACTGATTGTAATCATAAGTAAAAGTTTAAATACAATTTAATACAATATTAACATAAGATTGTACCCTACTAGATGTAAACACAGCACACGTAATTAATCACATAAATCGATGTAAAACATTTATGTAAATTTGCAAACTTAGACACAACCAATTGAAATTCTATACATTGTAAGTTAATACATTAGGGCTAAGTTGATTGATTTCTTCGCCGAAGCTAAATTACCAGCAAAATATACGACATAGTGGGGCGTGTCGACCGCAGTCAGTTTTACAAAGTGTGAAGGTTTTTCGGTTTCGGTGATGACTGTTCTGACGAGGAAAACTGCATTTTATACATTATTTCTAGGACATCGTTGTGACCGTGAATCGATTTAATAAGAAACATGACGTCCTCCGACCTTCTTCAATGTTGCAAATAAGGCATGCGGTAATGCAATTGTATATAAATATAGTTCTATATTCAAGTGTTTAACGTGAGTTCAATGAACGACTTGAAATTGAACAAGCGAGGTCATCCAAGCAAAACTGCGCGGAAGCGATCATCGTCACCTGTAAAATTATGATGAGCAACTTCGGAGCGACATGGGGACAATATACCCATGACCTGCTAAAATCATAATCCTCCGTAATCGAGTAAAATTGGTGAGTGCCGATGAGAAAATCGACATTTTCAACTTGCCAACCTTTCAATCTTTACCTAACCTAGATTAATTTCATAAAATTTCATCGTATTCTAATTGACCTGAAACTTTTATTCCAGACACTTTTATCTCATATGGATCTATTCCGCAAATTAGAACGCTATGTTTTCATTATTTTTTAGCTAATTAGATAACCATTTCATATTCACTTTCATATTCAAAATATTTTCTTTGAGACATTTGAACTAGTTCCATAAATACTATCTTTTGACAAGTAATTTAAAATGTAACGCATTGTCGAAATGAAAATAATATAGGATAATATATTGCCTCTAGAAAATAAAGAAAATAATGTATTGCCTCTGGCTTGCTGATGCAAAATTGACATACACGGTTTTCACACTTATTATACTGATATTTAGTAATTCAAAAAATTTTTCTTTACAATTAATCATTAAACAAATGTTATTATATGAGCTGAATAAAGCAAATATTTTGAGCGTATAGCTATCGAATATTTGCACTTATTTTTTTTTTTAACAAAACACGATACCTACATATGTACATACACTATGTACGTGTAATGTCATGAAACTGCTAATTATCGACGATGCCAAACGCTCAAACAGCGGCAAGGTCCGAATGTATGTTAGCGCGAAAATGGTGAGCGAAACCCATAGACTTGATAGATATTCGGCGAAATAGTGCACTTTGTCGTCGTGTTTTTGAGTGCTGAGAAGAAAGATCGCGGTTTTTTTCTCTTTTTTTTTGTAGTAATTGGTTTTTGGTAATGGTTTTTGTAATAACCAATATACTCAGTCGGGACGTTTTTTAATTTTCGTGTCACAACGAATGCTGCACAAATGACCGATTTCTAGATAAGAGATATATGAGCGACCGCCCGAAAGCTTCCAATAAATAAAAAAAGAAAGAAAATCCAATTATGACAGAACGATAAATTATAAACGACAATCCCATGCGCCTGTCATGATCTATAACGCAATCGACGACGGATTAGCTTATGCGGTTCTTTTCAACGCTTCGCTTTTTGCATGAAATGCTGAAAGGAACGCATGTAAGCTATATGTAATTCTGTGAGATTAATATTTTTAAAATTGTTTCACATCTATAGAGTAGTTGCCTGTAAATTAAAGTAAATATATATTCTGATGAAACCTGTACACAGACCAGATACTGTAGCTAAAAGTAGTGACTATAATAGTTACACTAAAATTATTACAAAGTATGCTATGCAAAGTAGTTATAAAATTATTACATAACTAAGAAAAATGAAAGTTAAGAAGTGATTTCTGAATGAATTTAAAATGCGACGTGAATCCAAATAAAGAAAACATATAGTAGGTGTTGCACAGTCTCTTGAAGTAGAACTAATTAATAACTTTCAAGTTAAACTTTTCAGCACAATGCATCAAACTCTGTATGTATCTGAAATTTTATTGCAGTTGTGGGACACATAAACTATGGTTTCTAAACAAAATTGTCCCAAATGTCTCCAGACTGCAATAAAATTTTAGATACGTAGCTACGGACCGTGATGTATTGCGCTGAAAAGCATAACTTAAAAGTTACAACTTCTTCCCGTCTTACACAATTTTTTTTTTTAATTGGATACTTCTACACTTATAGTTATTTTTTAGTTTATATAAAGGAGTGGTATTTTTCATTTAATTTTCCTAATATTTTTTTTAGGCAATCGCGCTGTCAATTATTTAATTATTTTATTTTACTGCTGCTGCAATTATTAATTGACTTCCAAGTAATCCACACAATTCATTTGTAATTTATTTTTGCATTGTTTTTATTCTTATACCTTTTTTTTTTCGTTCAGTTTAGCAGATATCACTAGGGATAATGTAAGAATCACAGCGGCATTGTAATAGTTTTCCTGATTTAGGCGTTTTAAGATTACAGTGGAATAGATAAACTTATATACACACGCGCCGAGACACATAATACATACATGAACTCTGAAAAAATAAATAATTTTTTTTCGAGAAATCATGTATAAGACAATAAATTATAATAAATATAAGTGATTCAAATTTAGTTATTAGTTATTTTTGTAGTCATCTAAAAAACTGACGTAAATAAAAGTGAAAAACCATCCAAATACGTGTGGGACCACATGCAGTGTAGGGTTCTGTAGTTGCCCGTCACAGTATACGAACTTAGAAGGGGGCTTACTGTTTGATACTATATAGGAAGCTATTGATTAACGGCCAATGACGTCCAAAATTGACCCACATGGAACGAGTGTTAAGGATGTTATATTTGTATATTTCCATAATTTTACATCGTTCACAAAGTTATACTTACTACATATTTTACACAATCAACAACGTCATCTATGTAATTTTCAAAGTGGACTTTGTAGGAAATTTTGCTTTTTACTTCTCCGAATACATTTTTTACTTGTTAACTTGCGAGCCTTACTTAACTGTGATACTCTTCCTTTTAACTTCATTACATATGCTACCGCCGTGAATTTATTCACAAACCAAGAATAACTAAATAGTTATTCTATTCCCGCAGCTAAATTAGCTGGTAAGGTGGGACTCTTCAGTCTAAGAAACAATAGTAATTTAAAGGTTAATATGTCCCAAACCGATATTTTAATCAAATATGGTTTTCGGGGACTCGCAATGTTTTTCGATTAGCTATTCAACAATACCCCACACTAAAGGATAGATGAGAAAAAAATCATCCCCACTTTATCTGTAGGGGAGGTATCCTAATTCTTTTTTGTTTAAAAACTTCATTTTACCACTTTGTCGGCGTAATTAATATATATACCCATGCCAAATTACAGCTTTCTAGTACTAAGGATATCTGAGCTAAACCGCGAAGCGAAAAACAGACAGATAGACGAACAAACGGACGGTAACAGTAAGGGTTTCTTGTTAACTACGAATCCCTAAAAAGCTTTAAATACAGTAATAAAAAATGTTAAATTAGCCTATTGTCACCAATAAGTTTTATACGTGAATTATTGTATTATGAGTCCTATTTTGGTGTTTTTCGATATCGTAATAACATCTTTATTTAAAAGTATGACATATCCAATACTTAATTATAATAATATTGTATATTTTTCACTTATAAACATATATGCTATAAGGTGTACTGTTTCCCAATATACGGATGAAGTACACGTATTGGCTTAAAACACTATATAAGCAATAAGTTCATAAAATAAAAATAAGTTGAAAAAATTTAGTTAGTATTGTTAAAGTTGTCATAAATTCATTAAAGTTGTCACTGACATAAGCCTAATTAATTCCGACACGTCATTATGTTAACATAAGGTATTTCTCATAAATATAATTGTTGTGAAAAGGGTTCGCCGTACTAAGTTTGGAAAATTAAATACTATATATCTCTAATTATACCATTATTGTACAATACTGCGTATTGTTCCGTGTTAACAATTTTATTATCGGTCCAATTCGTGCAGCAAGCGGGCCTTTGGCTGCCAACAATCTGTCGGCAGGAAATGGTTGTTGCGTGTTCATTAACGCAGACTGACAAGTTTTGTTACTAAAGTGTCTATATTACCTTATATTATGTTTTGTTCGTTAAAACATACTGACAAGTTTTGTTACTAAAGTGTCTATATTACCTTATATTATGTTTTGTCAGTCGTTTACGATATCACATATGATGAAATACATATATCAACTTATTAGCACAAAGTGTCGCAAGAGACACGAGTTTGAGTCTAAAAGCGTCCACCACTAAAGTGTTCATTTAATTCATGTCCAGAATGCAAAGTTCAAAATCACTTGCTTTGATAGTTAAGAACATCGTGATAAAAGCCATATTTTGCAAGAAGTTGCTCGGAATTATCAAGAAACACCAACGTTTCCAAAGTTTACATATTGGAGAAGACCGAAAAGGGGGCGATATGAAATAAAACATTTCAAATATTAGTAACCTCATTGAATTCAGGTTCACTTTTTACAAAAAGGCTTCTCACCGTTTGATCTGAATCCTAACTCACTTATATATGTTACTTTTATAATTGTATGAATACATCTACTTTTTATTAACTATCCGAATTATTGTGTTCACGTTTGTGCTTGATCGATTCACTATTCGACACGTAGTAAGAAGGATCGAAGGACAATGCAGAACCCTGGGTACTTAAACCTCTCGAGGATTTGGGATTTCAAAGATGTCATTTATTACGTTTTAACTACAACATAGGTCAGAAGGTTTACTACCAAGAGACAAATTCACAAACTACATGTTAGACAAAGGTGTAAAGAATTTTTGGATAAATCATATTTCTGTAAATATTAAACCGCTGAAAATAAAACAATTGAATCAATAATAAACAATAATTACTTTTTGATTACCATAAACTTATAGCAATCGCACGAAAATATATTTGTTGAAGAACAATATGGCATATGTTGTTATACATAGATTGTAAACAAAAAAAATAAGTAAAGCAATAAAACAAACGAACCGATGAAGAAAATGTATACAAACAAAATATCTTGCGAAACTACATCATCTTTTGACAAAATAATTAAAACTGATGAAAAATGAAGAAAAATTCAATAATCTAAAAAAAATCAAAATATTTGAAAATGTTGTCCAAAAAGAGCTGCCTACTCTATTTAACTAATATAATAGAAAATTTATTTAACGTTCTATCGGAATGTTAATAAGAATTTCATAAATTAAACAATCATGAAAATCTATCTGATTGAAAACTTTAAAATTAATACAAAAGAAATTGAGATCAGGCAAAAAATAAATTGCGTTTCAAAATTACATAAATCTAAGTAAAAAATATCATAGAGAGAAAATCGATAAGTATCCAATATAAAATTCTTTCGTTTATTGAGAATGTAATCTAAGTAACGATATACTCATACCAAATGAATCGATCTAGTACAAACGTGAACACAATAATTCGGATAGTTAATGAAAAGTACATGAATTCATACAATTGTAAAAGTAATATATTTAAGTGACCTAAGATTCAGATCAAACGGTGAGAAACTTACAAAAGAGAGCCTGTCACACAATACCTGACCGTCTTCTTTTATCTATAAATATTCTCTGCAGGAAAAAAAATGTAGCCCTTTACGTCCTGTCAAAGCGACAAAGGTTGAAAAGCAGACGTCGCAGTAGTTTTTTTTTTCTGGAAGGTCGCCGTCGGAATAGTTTTGATAGAAACGCGGGCCCTCGCCGCGACCGACAGCGTATAGAAGGCTGTCACTTAGAGGAAACTTGAGAGGTACCTGCGTGTGCGCCCTTAACAAACACCCTATATGTCTATTTATAAACGACTGGACGCTCGGGTTAGAAATGATTGCCTTCTGTTTCTATGTGTGCGTCAAAGAAATAATACTGTTATAATTGTTTTATGGATTAATGATAGCCTAAAGATTAACATATGCGCTTTCGACACTGGAATTTCTTCTCGGACCTACATGATTGAGCGTTTGGTAGCTCAGTACCTAGGCAACCGAGCCGTTCTTGGCGTCTTTCGAATTTGTCGTAATGACTTCCCATAAGAAAAGTTGTTTATGTTCATTTTCAATAATAAATGTTTAAAAAAGATTATATTCATACACTACATAATGCACAAAATTCATCTGCTACCTGCTCCGACCTTAATAACGTAATGTAGTGTAATTTATCTATTTTATTTCATGCAGTGCCATCTGTTGCTGAGAACGTAACGATTAGCCTACTGGTACCTCCACAGGACAACCAGTAGCATAACATCAATGAAGTAATCTCAAAATTATACGCGATGGCACTGCAAAGAAACGTTCAGATAAATATTTTTTTAACCGTATACGAGTATGTGTCATCATATACTAATAAACTTGAAAAGCAAAACGTTATTAAAGTGTAAATTATCGAAATTGTTTAAGCCGTTTCCGAGATTCCAATGCATAAGTTTATACAAATTCATACATTTTTATAAATTTGTATATACATATATACAAAAATACGTAGAGCCTCTTCCACCGTTTTACTTTTAAAATAAATTTGCGTTTCATGTCCTCCTTTTAACGGTTGTTAGGGCTAAAAACCGTTAAAAGGAGGACGTGGAACGCAAAATTAATTTTAAAAATGACTTTTTATTAAAAGTCAATTTTAAGAGGAGATGGTGGAAGAGCCCTTTAAAGCAATGAGTTGTGCGAATCGAAATGTCAACTATCAATTGCTATAAAATGTGAACAAGTACATTTTAGTTTATAGTGAAATAAAACCCATATATAGGAAAAGTAAAACTGAAATGTAACCTAAACTCAATAAGTTTATGTTAGATTCTCACTTCTAAAGTCAGACGGCTTATAGCTATGATAGTAAACCATCATTTCTTAGAACTTTTCAAATTTTAATTTCATCTCTATAATCGTTTTTAAAGAAATTAGTTATGCGAGATATATATACGGGCGCCTAAAGATCTTGTAAATATTTCGTTTATCGTAACACTTTACCGACGTCGGTGAATAAGACGTACTAGAATCATATAGTGGCTTCTAAGTAAGAATCAAATGGTCCAATTTAAACAAAAAACAAAGAAATTGTATTAAAACCTTGAATACGTCACGACTTGAACGAATTATTTAGTTTCAGGTCTTCTAGCAATTTAATTTCTAGAACGGTCTTTACCGACTGACGGACCGACATACATATTTCTTATGTCAATCTACTTTCGTTGCTACTTTTTACGATTTCAAACCATTTCGACATACTGTTTTCATAAAAACTAAGAAAGATACAACTAAAAGAGCATCATCTTATGTTTCTAATTTGTTATCGCCTAAATTTTGAAACGAAAATGAAACTATTCAAAAGTCTTAGTAAACAAAATGTAGGGACTGGTATTACATAGTATTATCTGTGTTATAGTTTAAGTGCTTATGCACGTCCAAGTTCCAAACAAAATACTTAGTGACAGACACTTTTATTGTTATTGCATAAACATTACGATGTTTTGTTTTTAATTACTAAGCCCCCAAAAAGTAGCAGAATAGTATAAAATTGCGAAAAATGTAAGTATTACTATACTGAAATCATTACTATTCTCAATATTGATTAGGTATAATTTTAAAATAATACACAAAAATACCTTGCTTATTCATTATTTATTATTCAATAATATAATAACCTTCACAAAGAGAATTCTGACCGAAGTCATTCAAATCATAAAATAGTGTGCCATAAAAATCGTTTACTTATAGTTTCTTTACCATTATTTCTCCTAAAATCGTCTTTGTTTAACACATCAAGTGGCATTATTTTTAAATAATTTGGTTTCTTCTTCTACCCGAACTTAATAACGAAAACTTTATTTAATAGTGGATTCATGATCTTATATGATCTATTTAGATTTGTATATGTAAAAGTAGCTTGTTTTTACCGCCAGATAAGTAAAATGATAAATTCTAATATGGTAGCGGCCAATATTACGTAAATCTATCCGAATGCGAAATCGTATTTCAACTGACAAACGCGCTACTTGTACAACCTTAATTGTATATATGGACGGAGTTTCAGGATAAATACTGAATTATAAAAATTCTTAGTTTTGCCAAACTAAGAATGTTTATAATTCAGGATGCTTCCTTTAAAAACTTTTGCGTTTACACAGAGAAATTTTGTCATGCTTACGAACTCCCTTAAACTTTTTTTTGTAATCGCTTCTGTCAATTTAAATCATTCGTGTTCGAATAACAACTTAAAAAACAACAATTTGGGCACTAAAAATAACTACACAGAGGTTTTTTTCACCCGACTGTCGTAAATAAATGATAAGCAACAGACAAAGTATATGACACGTTTTACAATATCCTGAATGGGTCGAACGACGTTCACGCACATCGAAGGGCCAACCGAAACAATACAGAAGTCGATGTCGTACAAAGTAGGTTTCAGCCACGGGCTTCAGCCGGCTCGGCGGGGAGCTGTAACACTTTTCACGTCAATCAAACATCCCGCGGAGCCCGCCTCGCAACTGGCTGACAATGACGATCCATTTCAGGACTCGCCGGGCGTGAAACGAAATGCAAGGCAACCCAATTTCCCGTTTGGTCACGGACGGACAGACGAAATCCTTTCTCGCCGCCGCTCAAAGGTGAAAACTTTTCTAATAGACGCCATGGCGGGTGACGCTTATGAATAGTTCCAAAGCTGAATGGCTTTTAAGCGACGCTCTACTGCGAAATCGGGGCAACCCTACCCATGAATTATTCACTAGTTAGAAAACTGTATAAACGTTTGTTAGTAAATTCAAACAGTAAATAATACGAATTTGCCAGTTTAAAGGTACTTTAGAAATGGCGCTTAGATAATAGTGAAGTTTTAATCTACATCTATTAGATTTCAAAACGTTTTACATTAGTTCCAAAACATTTAGAAGTGATGTTATTATAAAATATCAACGACAATCGGTCGAATTTTAGTACATTCGCTTGCGAAACTGTGTGTTCAAAAATTTTGACTAATCTAATAATGAATCATATGAGACATTGAAATTAAGCCCGATTCATATTCTATATAGATAAAATATTTTTATGTTTTATCATTTTGTAACATGTAAAGCTAAGTATATTTTAAAATAAACACTTTTAACGTACGTCCTTTACTATGAGTAGGTAGGATGTAGTGCTTGGCTAAAGCTAAAAAAAAGAACTTAGAAAATTTCTACCCAGAAGGTGCTAAAATAGGATATACTAGTGTTTATACTCGTACACCCTCTGGAGTGTCTCTCTAAAAAACTGTTTAACAGTTTTTATACGGAAGCACACGGACACGCAAACCCGGAACCTTCAAACTGTCGATTCTGTCTTACTCATACTTCTTCTAGGTAACACCCTTGTACTCTGTTCTTCTCATTCCAAAACCTCTACTGTCTTTCCAATTTCTCAAATAGACGAGAAAACAAGAGTATTATAACTTTTTAATTGTGAATGAGGTGTTAAGAAACAAAATTGTGAACGCGAGGTTATGCCGTGCCTTCAATGTTGGCAAAGATTACTTTTTACAGGTTTATCAAATTTAAACTTTAAGCCAATATTGGTGAAATAGTCTAAAAAAAGGTCACTACGTAAATAGACCAAATAAAAGTCGGTAAACTCCAAGATGCGAATGCTAAATATGATTATGCAATAGAGAAATTGAAGGAAACAGGTAAAATAAAACTGTATTAAGGTTTAGAGCTCGACAAACTATGAAATATAACAAAATCTGTATTGGAAAATGAAGAAAAAAAGACGTGAGCAGTAAATTAGAGATAAAGTTTAGTAAGAAAGATAATGAATTAAGAAAAGTAAGCAAGGATAAGAAATCATTACCGTATTTACTGTTCATTAAGGTCAAACACAGAGTGCAGAGAATGGAATTTGTAACATAAACTAAAAAAAGCTGAAAGTGCATAATTGCATATATAGCTATAAAAATGAGAACTTAAGAACGTGTGAAATAAGAAAGGATAAATTAACATGAAGCTGGAACGGGGAGTTCTCAGATAATTTTCGGGCATGGTAGAAATTTTTTTTGAAAATGTTTAAAAAGGCTAGAAAAAAACGCAGAATTCTTGTATAAACGTAACATTAGGGACCATAATATATGCTGTTGAAGAAAGAAAACTATATAAAACAGGACGGTAAGACTTATTTTGAAAGTCTTCTACAGTAGGGATAAATTTGCAAATAATACTACGCAACTGAGTATCTAAATGATGATAAAATCGAAATCAACATGAAAGAAATTATGACGGCAATGAAGGGAAATTTGCTAAATACATATAAAAGGGTTAACGAGAGGAGAGAAGGGGGTGTATAGTACTCTTACTGTACAAGCTCTTTAATAATTGTTATGACATGTCATCATACCCTTCTAATGAGAAAAAATCTCAACTACCATCTTATAAGTCTCTTCAGCGTTGTCGGCACACCAAATATAAATATTAATTTTAATAGGTTTGTGAATGACTCTGAAAGTAAAATTTATGATGTGCAAGGGGGGCCTCGAAATGGAATGATATGTATGATTCGAATTATTTCCCTGCGAAACATTACAGATAAATTTTTAACCATAGTCCAAAAGTTTTTTCGTAAATCTAAACAACCTTATGATAGAGTTATAATAAATGATGTATGAAATACCCTATCCATGTACATGTACAGAGGCTTCAATACTATAATAGTATGACGACAAATGAGGCATACACTCACCTATTTGATCTTCGATGTGCAGCGTCATCGTAACTGTTCGAGTTGTTTATGGGTAGTCGTCCTTGTGATTTGAAAGAACATGAATGAGGGCTAATAATCAGCTAGGTAGCTATTATAAGCCTCCTGTATAATGACGAAAAAGTAATCCTTGCCCCTTTAGCGTACGCTTTACAGAAGATATTAATTAAAATTTACGATTCTGTTAAGAATATTACCATAATATGCAGTAAATATCAGTGAGACTAGTTACGGTGTTTGTATACAAATAATGACAAAAAAACTAAAAACATTCATAATTAATGCGGAAAATAAAATGAAAGTTATTTACTCGCTTGCTATTTACAAATAGTAAAAGTGTTTCATGTTAACTGTGTTTAAATAACTAAGACAGGGATCGGAATCAGAACCCATATATTCATATTCATCCACGATTAGAACTGAGAGGGAGACTGGGATCAAAAAGACTTGGAGTTGAATTGGCTTTGTAGCCAAAAACAGAACCGCCACCGAAGCCGAAATTGAAATTAAAATCCAAGCCGAGATTAGGATAATACGGACGCAAAAAATCAAATTTTTGTATTTCTTAAGCGGGCCAATGCACGAACAAAAGCCTGTCATATTAATATCTTTTAAAGAAACCACATTTAGTGTACGTCTAAAAATATTTCCCATCCTATTAGGTAAATTCGCTTACCTACGGCATGAATTCGTTACCTTAAAACCGAAATTTAATTACTGCCATCTGACGTTAAAAGACGAAAAACAAAATAATAAAAACGTGGTGTGTCTAAGTTGAGAACATTGCACGGCGGGGCTCGATGTAGGAAAGGTATTATACTGCGCGCCGTCTGACAGGCCCAAATTGTGTTTGTAGGCCCCGTCGCACGGCTGGGCAAATATATTTGCAAACGCTTCGCTATCGTGAGACGTAACTGGCTCGGCTCAGCCATTGGTCGATTATATAGCTGAGAACGGAAATATCGACGTATCGATGAGTAGTAAAGCGATGTTCAATGTGTATAGAGCGACATAAGGTAGCTCTATATATATATATATATATTAAATGAGTTCATATATTATTATTTATTATATTATTCGTGTACTTGGCTTATTTAATGTATAAATTTAACTTATACACTATAACATATGTGGATTCTTTGGGATTTAAATTCTTGAAACTCGATTAACTGTCATTTTTTTGTGCTTAAAGAAAAAGTTTTTAAACCCTCCTTTCACTTTTGGAGTAACTTGATTAATTAACTTAACAGTGGTACACTTAATTCATAATTTTATGCTTTTTTTGTGTCAAGTGTTAAGGAATTATTCAATTATTTTTGTAAGTACTCAAATTTGAAATGTTACAATGTGTAACTTAACCCTGTTCGTTAACTCCTTTAAACCATCCACTTTATTTTAACTTATAAATTCTCACAACTTTTCGAAGTTTTAATTGCGACCCGCATAAAGATTACACGTACATCTCCGGGTTCTGTAATGAGCGAGAAACCTTTTAACTTTTGTCTTACAAAACATTTAACCATTTCTATCATACTTTTTCTCGACAGTTCCCGCTCCAAGTCATTTTGTTTTCTTTTTTTTTCTCTTCGCAGAATTGACTTTCAACTGTCTTTTATTCATTGGGAGCTGTTTTTTCTTCCCGCATAACCGCACAACCAGTGTATAAAATTCATACGAATATTCTAACTTTAATATGAATATTACACCCATATATATGTGGTATAAAAGTCACTCCTAACACTTCTGATACCCTGGTAGATGTATTCTGGAGGATGTGCTGCTTTGGCATGTAACGTACGTGGAAATTGTATTTAATTGATTGGCGGTTGAGATAAGTGAAAAAAAAAATTGGTTGCCTGTAAAGTCGGTATACGGGCGAAAGTTTTACGTGACAACGACTTTGAGTGGTAAAATCATTTTAATGTGAATATTCATTCGTATAGTAGGAAGAAGGATGAAATAATAGTAACAATTTAAAACATTTATTTATACAAAGAATTATATTTAAAACATTAATTTATACAAAGAATCTCGCACTGAATTTCATATTAACAAAATTTTATTTTTACCTTTACACATACATACGTATTTATATACAAATATACATACAATAACTTGCAATACATTTGCGTACAATGAAACAGCGTTTACTACAACTTAACTTGTTCCTATCTGGGTGGAAGGGACGCGTGCTTTTATGTCTGTCTCTCTCGCTCTTAGGCGGGCTAACCATGCCCGAGTGGAAGGGACGCGTGCCTCTCACTCGCTCTCATTGTGAGCGCATAACGTGAGCGGAGCGTAACGCAGTTTCTTGAAGTGTCACCCGGCAAACCAATTTATAAGACGTTGTCACGTCAAAATAAGACTTGCTTAGTGTTCAATATCTCCCAACCTTCTCGAATCCATACTCAGTTCGTTGGATGAGGATTTTTAGTGGATGAGAACACTCAAGAATTAACATTCTGCATGCTGCATGTCACCAAACGTCACATGCCAACGTCTAATTTATAAGTCACAAAAATGTTGGTTTATATTTTTAGAGTTTAATCATTTTCTGCGATACTTGTAAAAAAATATATTTTAATTTGGTGTGTAAAAAAACACGTGGCAACGAAAAATTAATAAATTTGAATATTACGTTGAGCATGTAATTCTCCGCAGATAAATATAAACGAAAATCTAAATATATATTATATGAATATGCATTGTGTATAGTGTAGGCTTTTTTTACGACGTTTATTTTGTACATAAATGAAACAATATCATAGGACTTCCAGTTTAATCAACAATTAATAACTACATAAGTAATATATACCAAAGCCTTCTATCCATACATAGACTGTAAACTAAACGCCGTGATAAAATTAATATTGATCACTGAAGATATCCTTTGACGAATCCTAAATAGATCTCGAAGGTCTCGAGCCCGAAGTAATCCGTAAAGTGTCACTTAACGTTTCACTTTATTAAATTTGAATTAACCTGATAATCGGGATTAAATTTTGAAGTGTAAGTACAAAAGCTAATTTTCTAAATGGACAGGGTTATTGGATTTACTCCCGGCTTTTGGTGAGAGAACTCCCATCCACCTTGGATACCCATCCTCAGAACTTATAGTGACATCTTACAAATAAATTAATATATTTTTCAAATAAATCTACATATCTACGTACGAATTTCAAATATAAATATTGTAATATATTAAAATAAGTAATTGAAAATCATTATAAAATACCCTGTCCAATACTTAATAAAGTAACAAGATTATTAATATTTATGGTTTTTTTATTATTTTAAATATGATTATGTAAAATAATATTATTTTTTCGATCTTAAATGAATTTTTATTTTATTGTTTATTAGCACAAAAATTGGTTAGTTTTGATACTGAACGACAGATTGTAGACCAGAATCAGTTGGTAGTAAAGCAGTGCGTGCGCGATTGAGCGTTAATTGCGTACAATTAGTTCATTGGTTACTGTGACCACGACTTCTCTTAAGTAGTGGCTGAAAATCAGCTATTTGCTTTACGAGCTACGGCTTTTATTTCATTGCTGCAGCATACATACATACCTGAATATCTGGGTTATGCTCTATTGTTTTTATACCGTTGTTTCTATATGCAATTCATTTATTAATTCATATTGTTATGCATTTTGTAGCACCAAATAAACGTTACTTTAATTCAAACCTGTTTAAAGCATTATCATGAAAAATCGAAGTATACGTGTTCGGTTTTTATTTTTTCGATAAAATACCCAACAATGCGTGTAGCGTGTTTCATATGTTGAAAGTTCGATATTTTCAAAGATTTTTCAGTACTTTTGAATAAATTGTTATTTTAAAATAAAATTGAGACTCTTAACTTAACTTGTGAAAATCATCACGAAAAATTGCGCGTATTATATTCACATATTTTTAAAATAAATACATTGTAAAATATAATGATAAAACTATATGTATATATCATGTCGAATTTTAAAGTAATTTGCTTTCTATAACATACATATTTCCAAAATAAACCTTTGGCGAAATCCGTCAACAGCAGATCGTTGCCGCTGGTTATTATTAATGCCATAGCATCGGTCGGAACGGAGAACAAAGGAGGGAATGAAACAATCATCAATAGTTATGTCCAAAACGGTAAAAGCTCGCCAAAAGCTACTCTATTTAATTAAAAACAATACTACTATTTATTGATATTTTCATTTTCATAATTGGGTAATTTACTATTTTTTTTAAATTGCTGAATTTAAAGCTTTCTTATTTGATTTACAGCGAGCAGCGTTTTTTGATAACTGAGTAGCGACTATTCTAAATTGCAATTAGACAGAGAAGACACTAGTACTCAGTGACGCTATTGTCCACAAACGCCATGTATTAATGCGAAATTCCGTTTTATAAGAAAGATTGGCATAATTTTTTAACAGGTTCACTATTTCTTCTAAAAATTTTAATTTTGATTTTCTTTTTAGTCATCATGCCAAATCAGCTTACACGATTCATCAACCGATATAACATTCTAGATATCAGTAAACTAGTCTATCACTCGTATTATATAATCAACACCAGAGCGGTGGTGGCAATGTGTCACATGCTTCTTGCCCCGGCGAGCATGTAAACCGTGGATTTTGGACTTTCTCATCGTATTGGTGACGAAGTTCGTTAAAAGATTCCATCCCCACCAGGCCAGCGTGGTGAGGTTTAAGGTCCGCATGACCCTCAATGTAAAATAAAAGATTGTGGGAGGGTATGGCTCGGCTGTGGGATGATTAAACGTGACACAACAATAACAAAATCACCTCTACCCATATAATTACAATAACAATATGCAAAACAAGCAAAGTTTAATGTTCTTCACTACGATGAGACTATTTCCATGCATTTCGCGCTTTTTCCCTAAAAGGGATATATTTAATTACTTTTTACTGCCATTAATCAGGTTTAGAATTAAACTTTTTTGAAATCAGCAAATTTATTTTCAAGCACGTATACCATTTGGGCGCATTTCTTGGTATTTCCACATAGATTATATACGCCTCAAGAGGAAACAATGAATCCTTATAAGGTCCTTTTTGTCAGTGTGTCCGTCACAGATAATTTTCCTCAAAACTGTCATGACAAAGCATGTCACCCAGGCTTTACATAATGTGTGCGTTCACTAAAATAAATTCATAAAAACTTTATATATAGCGTTATTTTATCTTTTCACATGTTTAGTTGTTCAGTTTGATAAATTAAAATGATATATCTCATGCATGATGAATTTAAATTGATAATGTAATATCACGGACTTCAACATCAAAAAATTAGACGTTAAATTATCATCTATAATGTTTCGTTCGTTTATTTTCCAACAACAACAACAACAACCAAAACCAAGCTAAATATTATGTATTTACGATTGTTAATATGTATGGAAATTACCTATAATAATTTTTAATTTTTTAATAAATTGAATTCGGTGTAGTAAATTACTCTGACTCAAGCATCATCAATCAAATAACAAATTAAAAGAGTTGTTCTGTGACTGAATTGTCACATCATCTAGCATATATGTTTTGTGTTATGTATACATGTCGTTATTCTTATTTTGATTGAAAGAGGGTTCATTAATAATTTGTAATAGTAAAGATTTTTTGAGCTAGTTATACATAATAAAATTGTTAATAACACTTGTCTCATTATATGATGACTTGGTGACATAAAGTTAAGTATTATAACAAAGTTTGTAATTTTATGTGTAAATATTATAAATTTGTGCCGCCAGAAGCGAAAACTTGAACAATTACGTGTGCATTTTTTGAATCGTCAGAAAATATTTTATTGCTTAGGAAATACTTTTAAATGAAGTGTTTTTTTAACCATTGCTATAAACGACAACTAACAAAATTATATTATAATTTTCATTTAATGCTCTATTGTACATCAAAAATAATGCATACAATTTTACATAAAAAATTGCTATCTATTGTTTAAAACTTAAATTTACAAATATATGAAATATGAAATTTAATTAATTGGTATTCTTTGAAATGAATATTAATGAAACTTATGAATTTTCATCCACAATTTCAACTCCTCTTCCATCATCATCATTATTATCATTATATTCCAAAACTGAAACTATAGGTTTGTGGAAACTAAATTAGGAAACAAAAAATTTTGATTCGAATCTATTCAAATATCTTGTAAAAACTGCATCAATTATAGTTTTACATGTCGTTGTGCTAAAATTTCGATCATTGGTCATCGTTAAATCAAATTCTCTATTTAAAAATTCAATTAATGTTAGATTTTCATAATCTGCAAAGTTGATGTTGAAATCCCCACCAAAAATCATTGGCTAATCATCAAATGTCTTCCCAATTTATATTGAAGTAATGCAGAAGGGTCTTTAAAATAAATAAATAACTTTCCATGCAAAAATTCTCGTATTGCACTTAAAGACTTATCTTACAAATTTCCAAAAATATTGCAAAGAGCAGTTATAGTTTTAGTCACCTATAATTGAAAAAACATGTGGGTACGTCGACTTTTACTGATAAACTAGTGTGAACTAAAGTGCATCAGCAAAAGAATCTATCTTCATGGTATTTACATCCATTTTTTGAGAAGCGCAGTTTTTTGTAAATAACTCAAAAACAGTGTATCCGATGATGTTCAAAATATTTTTTTTTTTAATTATTTATTAAGCGTGACCTTCATATTTTTTTGATATACGGATTAGAAAATAAAAGGGGGAACACAATTTGTGTTTGAGCGATTATTTTCGAAATTAATGAATAATTAGAAAAATTGTTGAGAAACCTAAAAATACTTTTAAAAGAACTGACAAAGTTTATGTCACATATTGATGTTTGCTAAAAGAATTTTTTTCAGCTTCTGTCACATTTATGGACGGCTCCGCTTAGAAATACTTATTTTTGTTGTTTAACTACCAAATTAAGTAGCAGCTTATACTATAAATCTACATTATACCTCTTGCAGTTTTTGAATAAAATACTTGTGACATACGGACGGACGGACGAACATGACGAAACTATAAGAGTACCGTTTTTGCCATTTTGGCTCTGAACTCTAAAAATATACGTAAAATTTATTTGTAGACTGCTTTATGAAGTTGGAAAATAAGCCAACGAAACTCTGCAATATTTAATAATTGAAAGTCTATTTTTTAATCTCCTAGGCTCCGATATTACTTTATCAATTTGAGTACAATTTAATATTATTTTATGTTTGCATTTCAGGACCCCTGCATATAATAGTTAAACACATTGCAATAGATCCCAAAGATTTGTTTATTTTTTTTTTATTTTAAGTAATTTCATATTTTATTACTATTTTTGTATTAAATATTTTCAGAAATAAGAAAACTCATTCGTTCAATATTTCCCATTAAAAAAAAATTGTATGGAATGTCAAACTTAAATTATTATTGGCTGGTGGACTCTAATCATTATAATAACCGTATTTTATTCGCATAATCAATCTTAAATTTACCCCATCTGGGTCATTTTAACAATCCAATAGTGAAAAGGAACAAAAACATGAGCAAAGAAATGTATTAGTCACATTAAGTTTTGATACTTAGACAGAACCTTTTACTTACTGCTCGGCTCGTTTTTAATCAGGTTTTATGTTATCTGTAACTATAAATAATACTTTAATTAATAAAACTGTTTTTAATTACTTTATATAACATAATATTTAAAAAACCGGTAACGCATAAGTGACTTCTGTGGGGTTGCCGGTGTCCATGGGCAACGGTGACCCTCTACGCTTCCAAGGCACGCATATATGTTTGCTCCTTATAAATCCTGTAAAAAAATAATTTTGACGGAATATGTAGATTTTTTGGTTCTCAATGTATAATTTTGTATTACCATACACAAAATTGTACGTCATATTAACGTAAGGAACTCAATTTTCTAGAAATGATTAAAATACCTCTGTATAGATAAATCATCCAATAGTCCTCTACGTTGTTGAAATAATATCAAATAAAGTTATAATAAGTAATAATTACTCTTGTTAAGAAATCTCGAACGAAATAAAACTGACGTATTGACCACGATATTAGCGGGTTCATAGAAAAATATTTTTGTCTTACGTACCTCACAAACTAGAGCTCTTCATATAAACTGTCTCATCACTTACTTTGACACAAGCCTTATTTTTTAACCATGTCATTTTTGGAAACGATACGTGTATATTCCCTTATAGACTTATTCCAGGTTGGGGGGTGAACGAAATTCGGCAAATAGGTAGCACGCACGTGCCAGTAATTATGAAGAAACTCAAAGAAATCACGTACGTCTCATCGCGACGCCTATATGAGCATATCGGATGTGATACAATACATTGGCACAAAAAACAGATATTAATGAGTTGCAGTATGCTCTTACAGCCTAAATATATTAATAGCAAGCTAGACGTCATTGTTCGCGTGGATATACAACAAATGGATATAAAAGGAATTAAGTAACAGAACGCAAAGTATTTTTTAACGAGAATAGGTCTATTTTCATTTTTAAGCATCCTATCAATGAAATGACAGCGGTCATTTCGTTGCTAGGGACTTATATGCACTAACGACATTTGTTAATGCATAAATGAGTGAAATCGGACGCAAGGGAACGAAATTTCTGATTTCATTCAGTTATGTACCAATAGATGGCGTTGTTTAGATTTGTTTTCTTTGCCTGACATTATTTAATATTGTATAATGTCATCGTAGCTTCTATTTTTATCATAAGTATTTTTGCAAATCTTTGAATTATAACTATACAAGCCTCTTTATTACTTCTATGTTTACAAAATTAATTTATTGATGTACTTTGGTATAGTATACATATGGTGTAAAATTGCAATGGAGAAATAAAATGAGAAACATTGTTATTTCGTTAATTCTGTACTTTAAAGCTCTTATTATCATTTACGTTCTGTTTGAGTTGTAAGTTCAGGCGTTTATTTGTACACCAGATATTCAATTAAAATTTAAGTATTTTAAGCATTGACATTGGCTATATTGAATAAAATTCAGCTACAGTGTATACAGAGATGAACGTGAAGTTTAATAGATAAAATTAATTCTTAATTGTAGGTATCCTCGATGATTGTGTTTCTTGCAAACTTTCGAGATATTTTATATTTTTACAAACACCAAAGGTTTTATTAGCCGTTGGCAATTATGCTTCACTATATATTATATAATGTGTGTATAGGAAAATATACACCAGCCAGTTCATCAGTTAACTTTCAAAGCATTCATGCACGACGAACGATGTTTCATCTTCTACAAATTTTAATTTCGCAACATTACCACAGTAACGATTATTATAATTTCGAAATCTGATTTCATACCGAATGTACCGTAACAGTATATCCCAAACAAACGGGGCTCCTCGGGGCTTCCCCGCGGACGCGGGAAATCCTATTTGGTCGACAAACACAAATAAATGAAATCGAACTTTTCTGAAAGCAGCCGCCATAGGATAAACCACCGCACGTGACTTAGCCACTGTTTCGAGTCTGTTTAATCTCGGTCAGCTAATATTATTGTTTGCTGATTATTATCAGATTGCAATCGAAGTCTATCTCCTTATATTAATATACATTATCGCGCCTATTTCCCGGAATGGTAGGCAGAGACCACAGATCTCCGCATGGTATTATCCTTGTACACATTTCTTGTATCCCATCACATGTTTCGTGGAAGCCCTTCCATTTCGAGTCCTTAAAATTTGACCCACCGATTGTGTTATACAAATCTTAGGTTACAATTCTGTAGAAAATAATTAAAATATTGTATGATAATTATTGAATCATATCATTATTATTACTGAATTATCAAATCAGGCTGTTAGATATTTGAAAGAGTAGGTTAAGTTCGAGTTGAGCGAGCGAAAAATTTTCCATATATAAATCATCGCATTACCTACTGCGTTTCGTAATGCGATGCTGATCTACGTTTATTTGTGGTAATGAAAAGTCTAATATAAAAAGATATCATAAGCTATAACTCTAACACGTATCTTTCATAGTATTAGACAAGTTGAATAATAAGCAATTTTATACGCATTTTCGTTTTAGAAATATTTACCATGGGAATTTTTTGATTTTTATTTTGGTTCTTCTGTAATCTATGAATCAGGCCCCATATCTCAAACTTAATTCAGAAATTTAATCTCAATAGTTATGTAGGTAATGGAAAAATAGTAGATTTTCGTATAAATTTTTAATATCTTTTAAGCGTGCATTTAGAAGCTCCATAGAAAAATGTATTTGACTATTCGTGTTTCTTATAATTAGTCTATTCCTTTTATACCTGACGTGACAAATTTTATTTTATATTTTCTCACTTATTTCTATAATTCGTTAATTTACGTTATACTACCACGAATGTATTACTTAATTCTCTTTCTGAAGAAAAGTCGGCCGTAACCTAGTGATACTGCAAGATTTCTATTTTCTCATCAAAATTAAGGAACTTTAATAGTGAACAGTTTCAATTATAATAAAATGGACACCATAAGCATATATATTGCAAAAAATTATGCATTTTTAATAAAAATAAAACATCTAAAAAAACAGCAATAGAAGAAAAATAAGCGTGTTCTGTAAAATAAAAGCGAATATATTTTGCAGAGGAGCAATATAACAACGACTTCTATTTTAGTTATTGAAACCAAATTTTATCTAATTTTAAAATTTGCGGAATACCTTTGAAAATCGATTCTTGAAGAGTAAACTCCTAAAATTACAAAACAAAAAATGTAATAATTTTAACCTAATGAATTCTAAAACAACAAATCCCACAACTTTAGAAAAAAATAATAGTGAGTATAAAACGATGTCAAAACTTAAAAACTTAGAACTCTGCTAATGAAAGTATATTATATACATCAAATTACCTTATTTATTTTACGAAAATATAGAAATTTGCACAAATATACTAACACTGTATGTGGATTTTTATGCAAAACATCTATATTTAGCATTTCTAACGTGTTGAATTAATTTATTTAATAGTTAAATATTTAATAATATAATAAATATAAATTAGAGCTAATTTTAAACGCTTACATTTTCTAATGAAATTCTTAAAGTCATATATCGGGCCTTAAAATTTCCATAATCTCTTTCTCATAAGACCTCCCTAGATGTAAGATGGTTGACCCCAATAGCCCAAGATGTGGGTCAGGACGGGCGCCACTTGGGCGTTTCGCCCCATCACATTCTCGCTATAAACTACCTACCGTTTCGAGCATGGTATTTTTTACGATGTGTCAAGTTTTGATAAAGTATCAACGACTACCTCAGACATTGTAATCCATTACCATAAATTGAAATTACCCACCTAATTACGAAATGAAACTTGACGTGCGCGACTGTAAAAGACAAGTCTTTACTGTGTATAATTCATTATTCCTTAATAATAGTCACTGACATCATGGATAACGGTGAACAAAGTATTGTTTCAAACAGTTATTAACGTTATAGTTATATAATCGTTAAATCGCGTTATGAATGATCAACATGAAGTGAATAATTTTGAATTAAAACAAAATTCATTATTTTGTATAAATGTCAAATTAAAAAAATCACACCTTTAGTACAATTGTAAAAAGTATTATTAATTAAAAAATCATATCGTATTATAAATGAAATTTACAAAATATATAAATAAAGAAGGTGATTGAAAACAGTCGGACGATTGTTACTTGATCTAAAAATCAAAGAATAGCTGCTATTTATATAAATAGGTGCACTAAACTGTATAGTCATAAATGAATATGGATTGTAAATTCATTTAGTTACTTAAATATGTTACAAAATCAAAATGTGGGTACAGACGGAGACGTTTTAGTTTAGAGTTTAGCTAACCTAACCTAACCTGCACTGGTTAAGTGTGGAGAACTAAACATCCAAGCTCCTCAATTTAAAGTGAAAATATTGTAGGAAGGTATGCCTTAGTAGTGAAATAAATATAATCTAAAACAATAACAACAGCTGCTTCATCCCCCTCCGTCAAACGTCGCGCACCGACCGCAGGATGTCGTCTTCAACACACTCCCGACGATGAAGTAATTTCAAGGATTGACCTGCAAAGGACAGGGCATGTTGAAGACGTGACAAATATCTGTCTGGATGTGTCTCGTACGATACCGCCTGTTCGACAAAGAATTCGAACAATGTATCCAAGCAGGCAAGTAGAAGAGTGCCTGTGGATCTTAAATAAGAACTGAGTGTCCTTTGTGAGCTCCCATTGTTGAATGATACATTTTAAATACTGTTGAGAACTATTCCAAAAATCGTAATTTACGTATTTAATCCTTTTAATGCCTGTAGATTTGTGATTTTTTTTTCTCCCCTTTTGCATCCTCCCCTGTCGCACATTTCGCGACAGTCCTTATATTCTTGTTCTCAGATATTTATCCATCACGATTCGTGCAGCCTTTCATTCAGGTTGGCAGGGAATTAGATTTGTGATGTTAACTTCTGTAACCTGTGGTTGTGTTGCACACGTAGGAGATCGCTCAATAAAAAAAAGGAACGAAGCGAATAGGCTAAGATGAAAAATGTGAAACTCCTAAAGATTGGACTTGGCTGATTTGTTTTAACCAATCCAATGCGTTACAATTTCTATTGGTGACGAAAACCTATTAATGAAGGCGTAGAACAAAACTCATCAATGGTTCTTAGCAACCACTTAGAGTTTGGACTCGTTCTATTTATTTGACAGATCCAACAACTACTACGTTGTTACCGTCCCCGAGTTCGGTTTATTTGACAGATCCAACAACTACTACGTTGTTACCGTCTCCGAGTTCGGTTTATTTGACAGATCCAACAACTACTACGTTGCTACCGTCTCCGAGTTCCGTTTATTTAACAGATCCAATAACTACTACGTTGTTACCGTCCCCGAGTTCAGTTTACTTGACAGATCCAACAACTACTACGTTGCTACCGTCTCCGAGTTCCGTTTATTTAACAGATCCAACAACTACTACGTTGTTACCGTCTCCGAGTTCCGTTTATTTAACAGATCCAACAACTACTACGTTGCTACCGTCTCCGAGTTCCGTTTATTTAACAGATCCAACAACTACTACGTTGCTACCGTCTCCGAGTTCCGTTTATTTAACAGATCCAACAACTACTACGTTGTTACCGTCCCCGAGTTCGGTTTACTTGACAGATCCAACAACTACTACGTTGCTACCGTCTCCGAGTTCCGTTTATTTAACAGATCCAACAACTACTACGTTGTTACCGTCCCCGAGTTCGGTTTACTTGACAGATCCAACAACTACTACGTTGTTACCGTCTCCGAGTTCCGTTTATTTAACAGATCCAACAACTACTACGTTGTTATCGTCTCCGAGTTCGGTTTACTTGACAGATCCAACAACTACTACGTTGCTACCGTCTCCGAGTTCCGTTTATTTAACAGATCCAACAACTACTACGTTGTTATCGTCTCCGAGTTCGGTTTACTTGACAGATCCAACAACTACTACGTTGCTACCGTCTCCGAGTTCCGTTTATTTAACAGATCCAACAACTACTACGTTGTTACCGTCCCCGAGTTCGGTTTACTTGACAGATCCAACAACTACTACGTTGCTACCGTCTCCGAGTTCCGTTTATTTAACAGATCCAACAACTACTACGTTGTTATCGTCTCCGAGTTCGGTTTACTTGACAGATCCAACAACTACTACGTTGCTACCGTCTCCGAGTTCCGTTTATTTAACAGATCCAACAACTACTACGTTGTTATCGTCTCCGAGTTCGGTTTACTTGACAGATCCAACAACTACTACGTTGCTACCGTCTCCGAGTTCCGTTTATTTAACAGATCCAACAACTACTACGTTGTTATCGTCTCCGAGTTCGGTTTATTTGACAGATCCAACAACTACTACGTTGTTACTGTCTCCGAGTTCGGTTTATTTGACAGATCCAACAACTACTACGTTGTTACCGTCTCCGAGTTCATAGAAAAAAAGGTAAAAAAGATTACCTCATAAAAATTAAAAAGTTACGCATTATTTGGCTTAAAAGTAATGAGTTTCGAGGAGGCCAGAAACAAGCAAATCTTCATTTTATTTTTAAAATTTCGGAATATTATGGGACAGAGCAGCGGCGAGGTGGTAAGTTCCATCATCTTATCGATTAATAACGTAGTTAATAGCACTTTCTTATGACTCGACCGATCAACGACGAGTATGAAAATTTAATATTCACATATTACATATAATTTAGATATGAAAAATGACGTAAACTGGTTGGCATCGAATAAGAAGCATGATAAATTTTTATACAGGAAGAAATTGGCGTACATTTGTATGACGTGTACAGAGGTCAATCCGAAAAGCCTAAAATCAACGCTTCGGTTACAAACTAAAAAAAAATAATCAATAATAGTTCTAATTGTAATTTTATTTAAGTGTGTCGAAACTAAAGGCAAAACTAGAAAAAAGAACGGCTATGTGAAGTCTCGCAGGATTATTTTATACGTTTGCAGTAGGTACGAAAATGCTTTCAGGATGTACTTGAGTGTGAAGAGTTTATATAGTTCCTGGAACGTGTTCACAGAAACTCATGTGGACTGCTTCACTGTCACGAAGCCCGGGGCCATGATGGCTGCAACACTATCCTAAGCAAAATCACTTGTCTATGACGCATTTGAGTGCATGAACATAACGTGAAAATATTATTTTAATCAAAGTTATTTAAACTTTACAAAGATAATAAGCAATTACGTAATACAATAATAATTTTATTCGATAATTTTATACCTAGTAATAATTATTAAGGGAGATTTTAAATATAATGAGCTATTAATATTGAGATTATATTCAATAAATAATTCATTTGACGAATAATTTTCAGATAATTTGCAACATTGCACAAAAAAATATTAATATTTGTTCATTAATACTACGTAACTAAGAAAGGTCATTAATTCTTCATATAATATAGTGATTGAACAGAAATTGAGGTATTCATTTCCATTTTCTGTAATTCAGATAAATGTCCTCTTAATTTTGTAATTGCCTGATGGCGCTAATAGCATAATGATATTCTAGTTAAAGTAAAAACAAAACAGTGTCACGCATTAAACTACACGTATAATTAGTATCTATTTACTTATATAGCGGTGTGCTTCAAACTCTCACTTGCAATAGTTAACTGATAACTGTTAAAGTAAAAACTAAACATATCAAAATATCGATAATCTTATAAATATTGACATTTGTGACATTAAATTAATGTCACAAATGTCAATATCTTTAAAAGCTACTTGTCGAACTGCGAATTGTGAAGTTAAAACAACGTATTTTGACGTGTATAGTTTTTAACTTTAACAGTTAATTATTTCAAAGAAGAGTTTGAGCATACCGTTATCAATTTCAAAATCCTTCGATTTTGCAACTAAATATTTTCGAAGCGAAATAAAGTAATTTCCGGAAGATCGCGTTAGTAATATAATAATATTCTAGTTACAAAATAATAGTATATTGTTTTTTGGTATTTTATTAAACATTTTTTCATGAAATAATATATCGATGTTAGATAACAAATTTAGACATTAATTTAAATTAACATGTTTAATTCCAAATCATGAACTGTGATAGTTTTTTTTTTTTATAAACTCTACCATAAGAATGTACGGGTTGTGGAATAGTAAATAATAATAACAATAAACAATTACAAGTCGAACTCGCGCTCTGAGGGTTCCATTACACCACAAAATATAGACCATACATCCCGTAACACATTTTTCGTTAAATAAATTGTAGCTACTAAAAGAAATGTGTTTTCTTTCACGTATTTAGTTGTTTAGCGAAAGCCTGGCTCACTTTTATTGTTTTACTTTCGAGTTGACAATGTAATCTCATAAATGTTTAGGCTTGCGCGGTATTACCGTTTTTACAGCTAAACAAAACATACGAAAAACTCTAAAAAAGTACATTTCTTTTGTACGGATTGTCTATATTTTTGTCCATTTTTTAAACTTCTTAAGAAATAAATAAGTCACACATATTCTATGAAAATTTCCAAAAGCCGCAAACTACGAGCTCTTTGATGATAGAACAGACTTACATACAAATGAAAAGGAGAGCGTTGGATCAGACTGGGCAAAGGCGTTAGGATCAGGTTTAGGATCGTAGTTTTATAAATAAAATTTTGATCGAGAATCTGTATCCACACGCGCAAAGTCGCGGGCAAATGCTAGTCTTTGACCTATACACTCAACCGTCTATAGCTTCATTTCAATTCTCTAATTAATCCACTGTTTCATTCGAATTATTCAGTTAATTGATTTCAGAACTGACTTGTGTATAAAGCGTTCTTTTCCCGCACTAACGCTCCCATCTGCCGACCGTCTGTGGAAATTCGCGAATTTCAATTAATATTCATTAGTATTTCGTTCGACTCACACGTACGAGCCTTCGAGATACAAGCAGAGCCTTTTGAAAATTATTTGGAGCCTGGACATTTTAGGGTAAGCTTTATTGACGTGATATTTTGCGGAGCGGTCTACCGATCGGATGCTCGATTCGAGTTGATTACATTTGAAATTCTATTTAGATTTAGTGTCCAGATTGATTATTAGTATCTATTTATTTCCAAAAGCATAAAACTGTATCTTACTCCCTTTGCACTTTAAATTATCGTATTGATTTTATATTTTAAATATGAAATTTAAAAGTTTTGTGTAAAATTTAGGTATTGTTTCAGTAAATGACTAATACTGAATTATGTATCAATGAAAAAGAAGATAATGCGCATTATTTGGTATAGGAAATTGTTTGTCAATATAGTTGTCTAATGTATAATAATAGTTAAGTTATTTCGTAAAAAAAAATGTATTCATAATTTTCATTGTGTCATTAAAAGTGGAATTTTGTTACAAGATAGTTGTAAGAAAAATCGTATGTATAGATTTTTTTATATTATTAAATATTGTAATATAATGCAAATTCAATGTTATATAGTAATTTCGTTTTAATTGTAATATTTTGATACAATCTATTAAGATTTACATGGGAGATACTGAATGTTTTGTACGACTCAAACACAACAATTGATAATAAAAATAAGGCATCTGTTATTTTACAAAATAAATTACATTTACATACTTTCTCATTGTCTCAAACGATGTTTATCACATGCCAGTTTAAAGCTATAACAACCTCTTCTGGCTTCGTAAATAGCTTTTATTTTTGGAAAAATAAAAAACTCAAGAAAAAAGAAGCCAAAAATACATGTATCTTATTCACGGTGCGCATAGAAGTATCATAATCATACAAGGAGATGCGATTTCTTAATTGCCTATACCCCGAAATTTTTCGAAAGCACTACGAAAACAAACAGTGGTGTACTTCGAAAATTAATTACTATTTATTCTAAAAAAAATGTGCAAACTGAATTTGCGCAAGTAAAAAGAAACGCAATAATTTCTTACCCATAATTCCCGCCCTCTTCAATTTCCATGTTTTGACTTCCAACACTCACTCATAAAATTATTTTTTTCTGAATCTTAACAATAATTTCATCTTTCATGTCCTTTCACAGTGTCAAACAATATACATCCGTGGTAGGACTATAACATTTTTTTTTACCGAATAACACGAGCCTGTGTCAGTTATAAGGAAATATAGCGACAATATTTTTTTTTGGTTTTAACTTTTATATGTTAATATAAATGTATAGGATTTCGGTCATATCGAACCCCAAATTGACCTAAAATCTTCTCATCAGTGATCCCTCGGTTTTCTTCGATCAGTCGCCTGACAGTTACCACGTTTTCTTCAGTAACGCGCAGTTGAAGGCTTACCTTCACAAATCTCACAACAGAGGGAAGTACTATCGCGATTTCACTCGACGTACCGAAAGCTTACGGTGTCACATGAGGTGGTTGTCCGTTAGAAATATTAGGAAGACTAACCAAATTGATTTGCAATAAGGCATACTTGATGAGCAATTCCCACCCAAAAAAAAAAAATAAGGAATAGCTCATATTTTATAATAAGAAAAAAACGATAAAATTATTAAAATATTTATGATTGGCCTAGAAAGTAAAACCTTTAGTGAATGCCACGTACAATCATTAATAAAAAAATAAGTTTAGTTCATCTAATAAGTATCATTATTTGTTTTAAATTGATTTTAAATTAATTAGTTTGTGATATGTGATATCAATTTATTGAATAACACGGACATTTGGAAGAGCAGCATATCAAGAAATTGAAGAAACATGAAAGGCAGAACCATCGCTGAGCTGTGGCTCACTCTAAGTATGAACGCCAAGCATATATTTTAGAGTTTGGTGTTCTACCTTACAGTGAATCGAGCTTTGCGCAATCATCAATGAAAAACATCATAAGAAGAGTATGAGAAGTCAATTTAGTAAGTAACATTAATGTTAATTAAAACTTTTATGTTTATAATAGGTATAGCGAACAATGCTGTTACACAGAAAGTTTTAAGTGTATAAGACTCGTAAAAAATCCTCCGAAGTTTGTGTAGAAGCTTAATAATAGATGTTATGCTCCTGCGTGATATTAATAAATTAAGATTTATCTTGGTCCCGAGTGCGTTCCCTTAACAAGACAAGTTCAATTGAGTTTGACAAAGGATATAAAAAATGCAATAGTTTAATGAACTAAATTAAATAAATTGTAAGCATTTATCGAATCTTGTCATGTCAAAACCTATTTCTAATCATATAATTCCCATAAAAAATAGATATTTTATTTAATATTAGCATAATCATGTCATGTGGGATAAAAAGAGATAGCGTACAAACTTAAAGTAGATTTTATTTTGACATGAATTCAGATTAACCATGCTAATACATTTTCAGATAAAATTAGAGACAGCACGCAGACTTTCTTAGACTTCGTTTTGACATGAATTTAGAATAAGCTCCAATACTTTGGGAGATGTAATATCTCTGAGAGACAATTAAAGGTAGCTTGCAATCTCTAAAGTAGATTTGATATTATCGTGAATTCAGAATACAACCCCTATTATATTTTGAAAGACAGCAAGAGATAGAGCGCAGTCTCTAAGGTAGATTTAATTTTAACGTGAATTGAGAATACAATACTTATTATATTTCAAGAAACAATTAGAAACAGCTCGCAGTCTCTAAATTGGGCTTAACTTTAACTTGATTTCAAAATACACCCTCCTTATATTTTGAGCAAAAATTAGAGACAGTGCGCAGACTCTAAGGTGGACTTCATTTTAACGTGGATTAAGAATAGACCTTATACTATGTTTTAAGAGTCAATAAGAGATTATGTACAGTGTCTACAGTACACTTAATTTTAACTTTAATTAATAATTCACCTCATATTATGTTTTGATAGACAAGAAGAGACAGCGCACAGTCTCTAAGGTTGAGTTAATTTTAACATTTATAGATTTAGAATACACCTTATATTATATTTTAAGAGACATTAAGAAATAGCGCACAGTTTCTAAGATAGATTTAATTTTTACGTGAATAAGAATAAATCCCTTGTTATATTTTGAGATACTATTAGAGACAGCGCGCTGTGTCTAAAATGAACTTAATTTTAAGGTGAATTCACAATTACCTCCTATTATATTAAGGTTATCTCATAAGTAATATCGGTTTCTAATGTTCACTTTGTCTATTAAATAATCATACTAAAAGAAAACCTTTCTATACAAAGTATGGCCCATCGTATTCTATGGTCTTAACCCAAAGTTCAGCAAGGTCTCCGAGGCTTTACTAACACCATTCCTTGGACTTAAATGCAAAGAATTGCCGCACCACATCAACATCTCTTTAGACTAGATTTTTTTCCACGAAAGAATTTCGCCGTGTATCTGAATAAATAGTAATCTGACGGTGCAAGATCAAGGTACGTAGGGTTGTACGCACGTGCTAGGTAGTAGTCAAACGGTGCAAGATACTAAAAGCTGAATATTGTAGGAGTTCAATACCACCAAATTCTATCTTATCCCGCGTAACTTTTCTATTATGTGGTCTGCATTGTCATATTGTAAGGGCACACGTTTCGGTTTATTTATCTCGATATTTCTGTGATAAATCTTCACACATTCGTAACAACTGTCTACTATGTAGGCAGTGATAGTTCGACTATCTGGAATTACGCGGGAAAACTCAAAAAAGTCTGTAGGGATCTTCTGTAATCTCTCCGGGACATTTGAGTGTAGATCATTGAATTCCATTATTAAAATCGAAGCGATTGATGTAATTCAAAAAATTGATTTAACAGTATTAAATCAAATAAATCTTATATTAAACTCATAGTTTTATGAGGGTTTATTCTTGGTCCCTTTTTGTTTTAATTATACTTCAATGACTTATATTTATTAGACAAATCAGCTGAGATAAGTATTATTAGTGTATGCTATATCTCTTGTGTTTAAAGTTAACAGTCAATAAACAGAATATTTTAAACTAGATATTTTAAGATTTCGAACAGGTTTAAATTAAATAATTTACCTAATAAGACAAAATCTATAAAATTTACATTGCCAACGTTCGAGAAATTGCTGCTAGTATAAGACTTAAGGATACAGTACTTCATTTTCTCAGTGAAGTCGTATATTTAGTCATCACCTAGGAATATAATCTGCAGTGGAGTCATATGCATTATCTAACTAGAAATCCAAAGCTAGTTTACAATATATTCTTAAGAAATATAATATTCTTGAAGTAGTTTCTTAGTACTTCTACGCAATTATATGTAAGGATATTAATGATTTACAGAAGAACAGTCACTGTTATTTACTAATTTTTGATGTTATACTTCTTTTAGCGTGTTGTTTTAAAAAATGATGAAATTGAATTTTTATCGGGGTGATACGAAAACTACAGTATAAAGTTCTCGTTAGCGATTTAACGAACAACTTCAGACCACTAATGACTGACTTCCAAACTATAGGTCCGATTGACTTGAAATTTTTGAAACTCTTTTCGGGACGTAGACGCTCACTAAAAACGGATTGATTTTATGCAAATTCTATCCAAAAAAAATTTTCATAATTCCATGTCTATGCAGGCAAAGCCGCGGGCAAAAGCTAGCGTACTAATATATATATATATATATATATCCTAGGTCACCAATTAAATGAATGTCCCCTTTGATGAGTAGGTTTTAAGTTTACTCTACTCCTTGCTTATTTTTTTATGTATATGTATATTTCTTGTTGTTTAAATTTCCTGTCACCAAGTAGGTGACCATACACCCGAGGAATATACCCCCTCCCTCTCACCTCCTCTACCATGTCGATTTCCTACCCTCCTCCCCGCCCCTGTGGAATAATTTCTTTCCGAAACCTATCTCGGAGGTGGATGAATAAGTTATACTTTGCACACAGCCAATGCTTGGTGTTCAAAGTATCGTTACAATATTTTCAACTTGAGATTCTACGTGCAACTTTAATCGTATTTTAAATTAAGTTAAAAGTTAAACGTGAGAATTTTTTCGATTCTAGACATAATAACGAAAATCGTTCTTCATCTAACTTAGATATGAGATGTAAACTTACACAGAACTTTGTCGACTTGATCTTCGCAATTTTCATTCCACTCGATTGAATATTATATTATTCATCCAGTAACTGTATAAATACTAAGAAAATAATTTTGCACCTATATCTTATATGACCTATGTACATTTGTCTATTAATACACAATACATTCTTAAATACGGTATCCAGAATTATCGTTTACTAACTTTCTTCTTCGACGCCACTCACTTGGACACAGAATCAATTTCTTTATTTTGTTTATCCGACTGATTACTCTCTCAACAATGAAACTGATCCTGCTCTCGGTGCCAATTTTATTTATAATTTAATTTTTAAAATAACATTTTAATCAACTAATATAACAAACGGAAAATTGTATGTAAAGCTTTTTCTGTCTAATGATCTAATCTATACATATAATAATAGCAATATATTTACAAACACACAATAAAATAAAAACAACATAATGACACCCTACTTCTAATACTAACATTTACAGATATACGTACAGAATAGTCATCATAAATTATTTTATTTGATTATTTTTAATCAAACTACTAAATACCTTAGATAATTATCTACTGTAATAATAATCCTAAAGATTGATGATATATATATAAATTGACATAACTTATTTGTTTGCGAATTAATTGAAATTAAACAAACACTAAGTGTTATGGGAAAATTGCTACAATTCATCAGTGAAAATCGCGTTTAAATCTGTTTTAAGCCGTTCCAGATATCAGCGTAAACAAACGCACAGAACAGACAAACAGATAAAAGTTCTTAAAACTATTTTTGGCCTAGGTTATGTGAGTATAATGCCAATAAATTATTTTTTTGGAAAAATACAGACAAAGCTTGTATACGATTTTATTGTACATATGTGCAGATTTTGCGTCAGAAAAAAACACATAAATCCGATATATCGATATGTTCAATAGATAATGTCGTACATTATAAGCGATTTATAAACTTTTTTTCAATGAAAACATGCCTTATACTTTGTTTTACAAGCGTATTGTGTATTAGTTTTTTTTTTTTTGCCACTTTTTCTTTTGATTCTATAAATTAACAAGTCAACGTCTTCCGGCGCCGCTGTCCCTATGGCGCATGTATGATGTGATCGGAACCCATCCAAACAAAGTAAATTAGCTCAAAATTTAGGTAATCTATTGAGTCATTTTTTTACCTACATTCCGAATTAAAATCCAAAATGTCCTTATTTCATAGGCCATTAATATAAATCGACAGAATACAAACGGATTCGTGTAGGAACCTACCGAATATTGTGACTTTAATGACATAAAATTATATTTTCTTCACGTACTATTACTTCAGCACATATACATTACATATTTTATACATTATTTCTCATAGGTTTTTCTCTGTCTTTATTTATTCATATCAATATGCTGAATTGTTATGATAGACGATCGTCTAAAAGTTATTTTTATACACCTCGAGAACCGTGCCTTTTCCTGGGTGAAAAGTATCCTATGTCATTTTCTGTATTCCTGAGTATGGGTATATTTAAGGGTATATTCCTGTAATGGGTATGTTAAATTTCACAAAGATCCGTTGGGTAGTTAACACATGAAAGCGTAACAAATAAACAAACAATCAAACTAAGTTTACGATTTAAAATATTAGTCAGAATTACTCTCTTTATCATCTTACATTGTGCATATGTATCGATATCCAACAAAAAAAAAAACGATAAAACGTCATATATAAGAATAGTCAAGTTTAGTTCCTGAATACACTTAACGATAAAACGATATAAGTCGTATGTCTTGCATTTTAACAAAATCGATTTTCATTCAATTTTGTTAAGACCTACAATACTTTTTTTCTATATAAGTAGCTCTGGCGCCCCAAGTATTGAGTCGAGTTTTGCTTTTTTCATATTTCCCCACGTTCAGTTATTTTATAACAAATAAAACAGTGTTTTTAAATGTATACTTATATAATCCTAGTTAAGCCTAACGAATGGCCGGTACATTTTTCACATCTAAACACATGGCAGTGTACCTGCCAAGTGCGAAAAAAAAAGAATAATGCACTTATAGTATATAAACTACACGGTCCATTTAACTAAACAACCTCGCTTTAACCAAAAATAATGAAAGTAATTTTTTCGTATTTGATGAGGTCTCTTTGAATATTTGAAATTACAAATTTCACAAATACATGTATTAATTTATGAAATTTGTACTCGAATACTTGAAGTCTAAAAAGTGGAATTTTCATTAGAGTGATTAACTGATCATTAACCTATCAAAAACCAACGTTATGAATTAGTAACTAGGCAGTTTTTGTAATTATTAAATTAAATTAAATGTTTGACATGATAATATTTAATATAAACTTAAAAAGTTAACTTCAGTATTAGTTGTGTTTCAAAGTACTAACAGTTAAGTTGAACATAAAACTTCCTAAGTTATGAATTCAATATTAAAGAACGTTACAATTAATTTCGACCAATCAAAAAACATTTGCATTTCTATAACCATTTAAAAAACTGCCATTAAGCTTAGCATCTGTTCAGACCTCAACTCCTATCGACGATGCCGCCAAACGACAAATCGAAACTTTATTTGTACTGAACTTGACCCTCTTATTAACAATTATGTTTTTGCTAAAATTTATTACCACGAAATTCGCTTCGTATTAAAGAAGTGAATTTAGCTTAAATATATTTGACGGCTGAAATCGACATGCAACTAATTTCACTTTATTAAATTTTCCCGCTCTCTTTAGGAGTGCTATAAGTTAACTTGTAACGAGCCTTAGTTAATATTACTTTTAAATGTAATTATTCTTAAAAAAATATTCTACTGTTACGCGTAGTTATTGTATGTGAATGTTTTTTATTGATTTCCTTATTATTTAGTATAGTCTTTTATTAAAAGTAAAAGAGCACCAAATTTCCAAATTCAACATTTGAAAATAAGAGACATCCATTTCTTAATAATATGTTAAAGTATCTTACAAGCATATTGTATTAGTAGCCTATTATGATAATTAACTAATACTAACATTGTTACATTTAGTATTGATTGCACGAAAATTTTCTCGCGTTAATTTCATGTTGGCGTTAGGCAAAGAATTTTCGATTTGCCACGCATTCGTAAAAATAATTGACAGACGATTGATTGCAATATACATAATAATAAAATTGATAAAAAAGTTCCATTTTTAAAATTTTAATATTGTTTTTACTTTATAGTTTTTAAGCGGCCAGTTTTAAAAATTTTAAATGCCATTTACGTACCATATATACAATTGTAATTACCACCCACAAATTTACGTCAGATTTTAAAAAAATATAATACATTTTCAATGTACGGAATCCTCTCAACGCGAATTGAACTCGCACTTATCCAGTTTTCTCGACACGTTATTGTTAGTTTTCATTAAAGTCTTATTTTTTTACCGTCAACAAAAAAAAAATGTATCTGACGTCTTCGTAAGAATACCATTCGACATTTTGACCAATGAAATTTTTAGTATTCAGTTCGACGAATAGCGAGATCTTCACAGATTACGATACATACAGAACGTAAATCTGTAAAAGAATGTGTGTTCCATTTTACAGGAACTGACCCTGAGCAATATTTGCCCCTCTCACGCGCGCATGCCCGATTCGAGCACTTTATGAAATACACATCCGTTGACGAGAAACGTTGGCGACATTAATAAATTATACGCTAAGTACGAAGGATAGACTGGGCTCGCGCAGCGCCGCCCTGCAAGCGGGCCGTAGGTACGCGCGCCTGAATATTTTATCCGGCGACCGCGCAGACAGCTCGTAACTCCGCCACTATATCAGATTTCTGAAAAAGCACGCCTGAATAAATAAAATAAACGTCATAAATTAACTCGTTTATGTATCACTTCGAGTGATTCGATATTACTTTCCATTTGACAGATTAATTTTGAAGTCGACCGCTGAAAGCTAGGACGCCTTTATTTAACTGTTTTTTTTTTTCATTTTTTCTCAACTCCAGTGAATGTTTTTCAAATCGAAGTTAGGTATCTTACAAAGAATGACTCTCATTACTCCCTATAAAGATACTACTCCTGATTTTTTAAATTTGAACAGTTTGAGCTATTACTTCAAGGTGTGGCTTAAGGATAAAAATCTGTACTTAAATTGAGTGGCACTTAGTTCTTACTTTCAACTCTAAAGTCCTACAAAGATGTTTTATTTTTTTAACTTATCATTTGCACTGACGTTTAAAGGGAAGAAAAAGTATTAGCGATAGTTCATTTTTCTTAAAGTGATTGATAACAAATTAACTGCTACAAAATAATTCGATAGAAAAAAACATTTTAGATTAAATACAATATTTTTACACCGCATGTGAATAGCAATTTTACAATAAAATTCCATGTAATGATCCAGGAGGTTGGAACAATCAGATTGTTAGGAAAGCTAATGTACATCGAACAGTAAATAACCATACACTAAACTTCAGAGCAATATTTTATTTTCTTCGTAACCAAATTTCTTTTTTATATCACATTCTGTTGATAATGATATTGAAACATTTTTGTACAAATTTAATTCAATACAACACGCCGTTATATAATAATAGATTTTCCACAACATGAAGAAGCTAACTAAATATAAACTTTCAAAAGCAAATCTCAAATAAGGTTTTAAGCTCTTAAATTCTGTCCTGAAATACTCAAGTCTTACAATAATATACTTCGTAATATTGGAAAAAAAACTCGTATCAAAAGAAGAAAAGAAGAGCAGTGGCCATTATACGATTCTTATCCTAACAAAATTGTCACTTGCTTTCAATAAGTGTTTAAGGACATAATAACTTTGAAAATTCATGAAAAAACCATCGACAATGAGTTGATGGTTTGTCAAACAAATGGTTTATCTTGTACACACTCATTTAAACCCTGAACTAAATCTTGTATTTTAGAATTGAACAACGTCAAAGGCAAACAACTTCTTCTTAATCAATTTGCAGGTCCTTTTCCGAAATTGTACACACTAAAAATTTATATGTTATATGAAAAATAGCATTTTTTTGAACTGCTTTTAAGATTGGCTCCCCGGATTTTTAGCTGAACTGAACAAAAGTTCAGTCCATGATAGTAATGTCGTCGAAAAAAACATGGTACTCTTCTCCAACATATCAGAAGAGAATTGATTTTACCAAGTTATCAAAAATAGCGCAGACATTACGTGATCCTAAATGTCACCTGCCAGTAGCTAACGTTCTGGTTCAGTATAGTAGATATTTTTATTCCCATCAGAATGGTTGTATTATAGATCCTCGGTGACAGGTAGCTGTAAAATTTTTATCGGCTTAAAAAAAGGGAGAAGGTCTATGTTTGTCTTTGTGTATTTTTTATGTACGCTCAGCGATAAATTTGTAAATTGTGGACCGATTTTGAAATTTTCTTGTCTTTTGAAAGGGTATACTCTCAAAGTAGTCCCATTGTCACCAAGTCGGGATTTGATAATGGGATTCCAGGGAAATCAAAGGACACCCTCAAATAGTTTAGGCATATCTAGCTCCTTCTTTTAGTTATTCAAGTTTTTGTGTCTGGTAGGTATCATTCATGCTGCTGAGCGAATGATGAAAACTACAGCACTACTTAACGATTTAGAGTTAAAGGACAATACTGCGATTTGTCATCAGAAACTACCGTTCAATTGCTTTTATTAGAACTAAATGTACATTGAATGAAAAAAAGTCACCAATCTACCAAAATACTTTCATTCGTTTATATAATTCCCATGTGACAATCTTAGTAGGAACGAATCAGAACTTTTAGCGATAGCAATAGAAATAGGGTGAGTTAATTTAACGTGGAAATGAATAAAAATGTGATGTACATGAATAGTAGAACTTTTATAATATAGAGTTTTAAAGAATATGAATAACTTATATAACTTGTAGTGTAACAATAATTTGGTATTTGCACTCCAAACGAGAAGATAAAGACACTGGAATGAAAACCAACGGACAATAAATACGAACTCGCAATACAGCTTTTCCACGTGCTCCGTACAAATATGACAGAGATGCCTAGCCAATTTTATTAACCGTGGCTCAATCCACGTGCAAATAGCTAAATGAATGATGAAGTTGTAATTATTCGAGAACTAGGTATGTGACAAATGACTTTTATAAAAATAAAATAAAACATGCATTAAAACCTTATTAGCAAGCAACTAATTAGTTTTTTTTGGAGTCGATTCCTAAAGCAAGGCAAAAGCACATACAATCTGTGAAAATGAATATGAAACATTAAATACTGAGTCAAAAAGTAGATCTTCTTCTTCTAAGAAGACACTAAGGTGTCCATTTTATGTTTAATTAGAATCGTTTTTGGAGTCTCTTTAAACAAACTATTTCAATGGCTTTTTGATGGCGGTTGTTTTCATTTTTTTAAATCGTAGCGTCATTTAACCTGTCCAAGTCTATAAAAGCGCATGTTGCTATTCTTCTTTGTGATATCCTGCTTTTGACTATGCGAGAACAAATTAATAGATAAACTTCTATTATACACTATATTTAATCGCATGCGAGAGATATGAAAGATTCAGGGTCTATGATTCTATGATGATAAGGTTCTTGATATAGTAGATCGTGATATTGTTTCATTTCATAGAGATCTGTTAAAAGTAGAAACAAACTTTTACAGTGAAAATAAAGCTGCAGGTAAATGTATTCTTCCTTGTTTGAACACATTTTATTTGTATCCTTTGAAACGTCAAGGATTTGATATGATGGTGCGAAAGAAACTGAGAAGCAGGCTACCGTGTACTCTTTACCGGTGTCCGCGCATCCTAACACCAGTGTTCTATGCAGGAGGAGAAGGGAGGCTTCTAAAACCACCATCACCATACTCGTCATCTCGAATCATAGCAAGAATGGCAAGTTCCATTAAACTTACTTCTGGATATAATTTCGTATCCTACCCATTCTGAAAAAAGAATCTTCATGGAAACTAGTAATAAACTGAAGTCCATTCATTAGTTACAGCAACCTCTAAATAAGAAACGAGTTCCCATCAACAGTTTCATTGACGTTCTCTAATAAAAAAGAATACCCACATACATTTGAATGAAAAACTTATTCAGTTAAGAAAAGGATTAAACTACTTTGAAAATGTTCAAAATATTTCTTTTAGTTTCCAGTTTAATTTATAAATTCAAAAAAGTAGTCTTAACAAAAGTAATTACGAGTGCTAGCAACCAATAGTCGTTATATATGACCTACGAAAATTAAAATTAAACTCAATCGTCGCGCAAAAAAACAAATGCAACCATGAAAAATCACCAATTCAAGAGCTCTGCAACCATGATACCAAATTTAACTATAAAAAGTCAAATACAGTATAAATATGCTGAAAAAAAAAATGCTGATTATCTTAATTACGTGAATAAAAACTTCGACATCTCGTTCAGAGACTGTTATTAAATTGCCAATGTAGAATGGAAATTTAAATCACTTACGAAAACTCGACATCAGTTTTGAGGTGTTACAGTCTATCACCATGATTACAAACAAACGTACCTTACGTACGTAAAGAATGACAAATCACACACTCGACCTAAGTCCTATATCACCATACTTTATCACACCGTACTATATCACTCTATCGAATATGATGATTTGTAGTTCTTATGCGAAAGGCATTCTTCGTGTCGCTGTCAAATCGATAACTGATCACCTCTACAATGATATTGTATTGTGTGAGGTGTTAATTCGCGGAAATCCATAGTAGACGCTTGCCTGCAACATGCATTAACATGCAGCATGCAACTCCCCGCTGACCCTCGAATCTGCCTCTCCACTAAGAATCACTATCCAAATGATTGAATATTGATTCCAAAGAATTGACAGATATCGAACACCTAAGCATGTGTTATTTATTTTTATAATTATCTTATTCTGCTAACTTAGTTAAATATTTATAATATTTTTACAATTATAATTAATAATTTATATTTTTATAAATTATTTTTATAAATAAGATAATTATATTAATGGTATATTAATTTTGTTGATTTATATTAAACATTACCTCTTTATTCGTACCCAAAAACAGTGTTAAAGAACTCAACTGCGCACTAATTCGTTCTGGCACTTTCGATAGCACCTCACTCGCGCCCTCGTCCGGCGGAGACTTAAGTGGGGGTCCGGACAGATGTAAAAAAGAAAACTCTCGTCCGTCATTTTCCGATAGATTACTTTCCCCGGCGAAGATTTCGGAAACTTTTGTTACTCACTTTACGCGAAAAATCCCTCGCGGAACCCTTCGATACTTCGATGGGAACGTCTATAAAACTACTGCACATTATCGTTTGTGAATAATTTCACAGGTAAAAATTATATAAAAATGCATACATACAAATGCTTGTTGGTTTATTTTCAACGTACATATATAAAAACAATATGTTTTGTTTATTAAAACGAAACCGAAATAGCATAAATTTTTTTTATCGAAATATCATGTTAGTTTGGGAAGTCATACAAATAAAATGCTTTTATAATAATTTCAATACGTCTACCTACAATATGTGTATGCTATGCTATCTTTTAATCAACAACATGTTGCCGTTTCAAAGGTACTGCAATAAAAAAATTTCTGAAGAAATTCAGAAAGATGTTAACGTTACCTTAACTAGTGAGTTCTGAAATGACCGAAATAGGTGGTACTCTCAAGGGGCAAGATCTATAAATTGAATGCATCGTCACATCCTATCTAAGATCTCTCTATTACGAAGTAGCTAAAGACGTATTTAAACTGATGTTATCATGAAAAAAGAACACATCCTCTATGTTTATCAACGCTGACCATTTTGTTTAAATTACATGCCTAAATCTGATCAGTAGTGGTAGTTTTTTTGGCGGTAAAAGCTCATAATGTACAATATCTTTCGAATCCACTATATATATCACCTCGTTTCGAAGAAAACCGGGTTTTACCACTGACTGAAAAATTTTCTGTTACTTCGAACACTACCTTTTTTTTCACCTCCTTAAACCGTGTATGATCCAATTTTCATCAGCCGTAAGCGATCGCTTTAAAACCGTTCGGATTCGTTAGGATCTTGTATTTCGATTATTTATTGCTCCGTACCGATGTTCTGTTAAAATAATAAATACTGAGTAAACAATACTAACAAATTAATAATAACAAAGCAGTAGTCCAGAAATAAAATCCAATTCTGTTTCTTTGCCAGGAAGATCAGGTACATTTTGTGAACTATAATTATATCACCGCGTGCACCCATTGTTCTGACAATTGCTTAAATCTGTTGACTGAGAGTTTTGTACCAATGGCCTTATTAATAAAATTCTTATATAGTTTACCCACAAAATATCGACTTCGCAAAACAAAAAAATGTATTGCATTTGGTTTATCCTTGCAATAAATAATATGCACATTTACAAATAATACAGTGTCTGAATAAACCAATTTAGAAACTTTATCAAATTTCACGCAATAATTGAATACCTACTATGTTCGGCATCTTTCTAGTTTGCCCTGAGGACGTGATATACTTCCCACGAGACAAGTTGCTTATAGTAATTTTCATTAATATACATATTACGGTAATTATTAATTTTCTCTCTACAGCCATAATTTATAAGTTTTAACACTAAATTTATTAATTTATCATTTAAGGATTTCATTTTTTTTATATTTGAGAATGTGAAGCGGCAAATGAAGACTCACAAGTTTAGTTCAATCGTTCATAGTGGAACCACTAATGCAGAGTGACTGTCATACTGATGCCTCCATTTTTAAAAAACCTAGGCAAACATCGAAAGTAAATCCATGTTTGCATAGGTTTTTTTAAAAAAAAGGTATTTTTTTATTTTCTCAAGGAAAAAATACACTTTGAAAAACTTGCAAAATAGTATATTAGTTGAATGCGAAATTTCATCGAAATTGTTAAAAAGTGTTTTCGAGAAACCATTTCATTTCTTTTTTCATGGCTGATTTCTATCTTGATAAAATTATAAAACAAAAAGTCATTTGATTACAAAATGTTATTGATATCACTTGAGCCGTTACCGGAAAACCAATTGCATCTGCAAATATGCAAGAGTTATTGTTTCTTTATAAAGTGTAAAGTAATTAACAATGTATACACAGCAAACAAACACGTATTTTAAAAACATAGCTTCATATTTGATTTTTTTTGTTAAATACAATTTTATTTCTTTATTGTCAAAATCTAAGCACTAAAATATTGAATCTTTTTGAAGAACTTTTTAACGTTCAGAATAAAACAACAACTAACTATGGTATAAACATAAGGTAACAAAAAGAAGTGTTGTTATTTTATTTGCAATTTCTCTGAAATATAACGCGTAGATAGTGCTCAGTTTAGAGATACTGAATTGACTCCCACTTATATTTTTCTAACCCAGAAAATGAATCTTTTCATGTTTTTAAGAATATCAAACACCTGTATTTCTAAGATACTTTAACAGCCAATAAAAAAGCGAAATTCTTCACAATTTTACTCAAAAAAAAGTAGGGCTTCGACTTATGAATAACAATTTTATGACAAAATAAAACTCCAAAGCGTCGTACAGCGGAGTTGCGATTTGAAAGTTAGAATGTAATATGTAATAATTTAAAATCTATATAATTTTATGTACAACTGAAGACGTTTACTTCATAAATAAAATGTTTATAAGACCAAACCAATCGGAACTGATCGAAAGATGTGATGGAATATCTAAATAGTATATACACCCAAACACGCTTCCATACACATATGTATGAATCTTACGTATATTACATTACATTAAGTATTAAATAATAGGTATGTTTATTAGTGGGGGAATGGGTCACATTTAAGGTTAATAGTTTATATTTATTTGTTAATCTAATGTCACGATAATGAAGAACTTATAAACGAATTCATATTATGAATTTACGCATTATAAAAGTGGCATTAGCAATATTTATATTGCAATAAAAATGTGAAGAAATTATTTTTACTTATTGACGTGATAACGTCTTATAAATCGATCAACGCCGGCTGCACGCACGAAAAAGCATGACTCATTGTCGCGTTCCGTTTAAGCCGAGTTATAATTTAAGTAGAAAAATATTTGAATTAACGAGTGCAAATTAATGTTAATTTATCGAAAACATTGTCATTTTCAATTAACTCCTTCTTTGTATTATGCAAAATAATGATAATTCCATTCAATTCATAAAAGAATGTAATTTTTCATCAATGTTTTCTTATGACATTATCACGTCAAATTATCGTCCGTAAAACGACTTTACGACAACCAATTTTTTTACCAGAATATAGCAAAATCGAAATAAAGATAATCATTTTGGCTTATATCTATTTGAATATTAATATATTCTATACAACTTTAAAAAAAAAGCTTTCATCTAACGAATTTATTAATTAATTGTCGTAACAATAAACTGTCAAACAAACGGACACAATTAACATAAAATACGACCGATTATGGCACTCCCAAAAATCATCTACAATTTTATACCCCATGAAAATGGCGAAACAAATATTAGAAAGCAACATTGCTACGGAACTAGACAAGCGTGCGCGTCGCAGCCAATAACGACGGTAAGTAGGTCGGAACGATGAGGTGTTCCGCTTGCCGGGATATTTCAGACCGTTTTAAGGTTAAAATGCGTATCCACATGTTGTATCCACATCTCGTACCGTTTCCCTCCAGATGGACGTCGCTACGGGCGCGCCCCCTACATGTTCGAATTACATTCGACTTGGGCATGAGTGAGGTATTTATTTGTTTATCTACTATCATTCAATATTTAAACGACGTTTAACAGGGACGTTTTTCGTAGAATATCAGTTGGTGTTCGGACGAAAAATCAAATTTTAAGTTATTTAACTAATAGATTACTTTAAGACAAACAAGTCTTAGAATGCGAAGTGAAATACTATTTAATTATTCTGTCGGACACGTAAATTAGAGTGCTGTTTTGGAAAGTTTATATCCAGTGGTGGACATAAAAATGCTAATAATGATTGATACTTATGGCACATGACGTAGACTTTGATATAATCAATATCATAATCTCTCTTTTAATGTCATTTCGGATTTAAGTTTCTAAGACATAATAATCGCGTTTCAAAATACATATAACTCATTTCGAACTGTAATTGTATCTTTCTGAAGAGAAGGCTCTCATTAGATATAAAACAAAAATTTTAGAAAATTAAAAACCTTCATTCGTAAAGTTTCCTTATTTAATTGGATAAACGTGAAATTGCTATACCAGTTGAATAATTCTACTGATGACAGGCACCGCCATCGATCTGGTCGAATAACTGTACGTGGTCAACTTACGTGATCGACTCATATTGGCGACAGTACATTGTAATGCGGACATATCCCACCAAGAGACTATTATCTTTGTTTGCCAATTTTTATTTCTGTGCCACTCGCGGCCTTTCTTAGGTTTAAATTTCTCTCTCTTCTCTTCTTTTTTTTTGCATTAAGATCTCTTTTTCTCCGAGTTGACATCAAGGTCATCGTTACCCTACTGGTCAAAATATAGCATCATACCGTGCCGAATTTACGCGGCCGGTATTCTGAAGCTGATCAACGTAAGTTTCTACTTACCTTGTCTCCGGGGTGGAATTACCCGCAACTTACGAATAGGTTTAATTTTTTGAGAGAGGTCCATTGCTACTCGGTGAGCCGGTATTGGCAAGAAACCAGTCTAATACTCCGCCATCAGTTACGTTGAAGCGCATTTAGGAATCGTATATGATAAGATATTGTCAAATATGCTTAGTATACAAATGTCGCGCTGTCGTGTCTTCTTACTATAAATACGGCTTATTATAAAATAAATACCGACTTTCGGCTATACAGACAGATGTGATGTAATTTCGGTGCGATTTGTAAGTCTTTCAAGCTTAAAAAGCATTGGCATACACCGACATTCTGTGACGTACATGTCATAGTGTATAATTGTATATTTAACATTTGTTTAGCTATCCATCTCATAAATCGCTCTTGAAGTATTCAATATATATACAATAACGTCAACACAAATATTTAAAAACGGATTTCTATTCGATACATTACTTGAAAACTTTTGAAAATCCTAATTATTGTCGCATCACATCCTATCACATTAGGATGATCAAAAAATGTTTTTAAGGCTGGACGTTTACATTCGTTTTCCGTATACGTGTTTTAGTATACCAATCAAATGCTTCAAATCTATACAAAATGCATTGACTAGCGCAAACATTTGTTTTTTTTTTACATACGCCTCTAATGTCAGCCCGTTTTGTATTCCAGTACGTGAATGGCTTTAAATACAAAATATCATAATTCTTTCTTTGATTTAAACGGATCTCATTAAATAGTGATAGTATTTAATATAATGCATCAAGAACAGACTGAAAACCACTGATTATATATAAAAAATTATAGAAATGGTAACACATAAATTAAATTTGGAATAATATAAAAAAACATATAGCATGGTTATATATTCAACTCTTAGCTGAAATGTGCAAATTTTTCTATGAGTATAAAACAATATATAAGCTTAATTACATTCGACAGCAACTAGGGAATCTGTTAAGACAAAGACAATTTTAAAGAAATTTCAGCAAAACTTCCCATAAAAAATTAGGAAAATCTCAGATAAATAAATCAATGGTGTTAGAAATCCTTATTTATCTGTAACTCTGTACTAAATAGACAGATCAATACAAAAATTGTTTAAAAAAACAGTAATCGGGAACATTTCGATACATAATTTAGAATTTGTTTATTTCTTCTCGAAAACGGAGCAGCGATGGCTCACCTAGAGGCTGCTCGGCTTTTAATCCAAAAGCTATCACGTCAAGTCGAGCGAAAGTTTTCTTAATTACATCTATCCCTTCATCGGACCACCCGCTGCAACGTCGAAAGGAAACCCCGGAAAATGCGCGACGCCTTGAGGCCAGGTGTAAACCACTCCTGTCACGTTCCAGAGCTGCAAACGAGTGTATAGGCTCGCGTCGCGTTCGACGACTTGAGAAACATGAACTATCCCACATCGCCGACGATTTGGTAAAATTATATATCTCTCTCCAAAAACGGTACAAAAAAATCCGTGTTTACATCCCGCAACTACTGGCGACCCCGCACTGTCGCCTCTACTTTCGCGGGGCGCGTATAATATTCCTAAAATTTACACAACCTACGTATCGCTTCCTAAAGCTGCCCTAATATGAAGATTTTACAGATTAATTACGACTGCGTCTTCAACTCTTCCTACTTGGTGCACGCATATCGATGTCTATAAACTGTTAACCGAATTCGTAGAAGAACGAAATGGAAATCTATTCTAAAGAAATTTGTAGAAGAACAAATCAATTGGAAATCTATTCTAAACTTCCAAATAATTGTTATGTAACATTAATGCTTAGTCATGGTAAGGTAGGTTTCTTGGAGAAACGTATGTTGTAATTTAATTTTGTCGCAAATCGTCCCACTCGTTTCCATTATTAATATCGCTCTATTTAATATTATCAATTGACGAGTTTGTCAATAGCTCTGTATTGTTGTCGTAATTATTGTCCTATCGGGTTTCAATGATACCATTGCTGAAGCGTACCTCCCGCAACAATTTTGTTTCATGTTAAAGGACTTCGACCTTGCTTTTCACGCTGACTCAGTGTACAATTGGTTAAATCTTTATCAAATTAGAGAGTGAATGCAATATTGTAGTTTAAAATTTCCAAAAAAAAAAAGGTTTTTAAAGATAATTTGAGGATTTCCATCCAATCGATTATTGCCCCTCTATAAAATATTTTGTGCTAAAACACCATGTCCAAAAAACAAATAAGCACATTTCGAGCTCAAAAAGCTCCAAAATTCATGATCGAGTATAATATTCGAATGTTTTTGAGCTCGAAATAGCGAAAAGTTTCAGGCTTGGCCAGCAGAGTCGACGGCTTTTCAAATTTGTCTTTGAAATATCAATCAGTCTGTTGAAATTTCGTTCCTGTATATACACACACACATATATATATATATATATATAAGATACTATTATTGAGGATTTTCAAAATAAACCACAAATTGTTTCTCTGAAAATACAAAGTTTTGTTTATTAAAACACACATTTATAACAATCATATTTTAACTATACCAATTACATTTTTATCCTACCTGAAAATACAAAGAAACGACATTTAAAGTTCACTAATATCACCTCTTCAATTATACCTCTTTATTTATCTCTTATAAGTTTTCAAACAGTAAAATGCACAAACACAATCTAATCATCCGCCATTAAATACCGCGTCCTCGCCGCCGCTGCGCCCCCTACCGATGTTCTATGACAGTCTAGAACGCGCGAAGCGCGGCAATTTGAATTAATGAAATGTCATTTCATTATATCTCCGAGAGAAAATTCTAAATAATATATTTAAACAATGCACCTACAAGTTATCTTCATATTCGTTTTCTTCTACTTCATCTTCTGCTGTGACAGGGTGTAATTTTGTTATGTGGAATAAAGTTGATTCTGTTTTGTGTTGCCGGTGTCAATCTTGTAAATGGAGTTCGATATTTTCTCTATCTTGAAAGGGCCTATTTTTAATTCGTCTAATTTCTTTCTATTCAGTCTATTTCCATTTTCTACGTATACACTGTCTCCTATCTCGAACTCTTGCATCTTTCTATTTCTATCAAATATTTTTTGTTGTACTTGTGGGATTTTATTGTATTCTCTAATGCTAATATTCTATCAGCAATCCACTTGTCTTCCTTTCCTATTGTTTTAATTTCATTTGGTACGATACTGACATTTGTGCCATCCAGTAAATACTTTGGTGCAAAACCATAACCGTGTGTTCTGTTTCGTTGTATTTCTGTATACATTCTCTTGCTATTGTTGTCCATGTTCTCTTATTGTTTTTTCATTTATTCTACATCTTATTTTATTTACTATTGTTTGATTTAATCTTTCATTCAAGCCGTTCGAGAATGGTGTATTCACAGCTGTAAAATTAGTTTAATTTTATTCTCCTGCAAATGTTGTTTGAATTCTCTTGAATTAATACCGGTATTGATCTGTCAGAATTATTCCGATCTCATCTGTCTCTAGTATTTTCTTTGTTAGTTTTATAAAGTCATTTGCATTCTGTGTTTTTGATGTCGCAATAAACGCATATCTTGTGTAGTGGTCTACTAAAAGGTGTAGGTATTTCTTCGTTGTTCTAGATCCTCCAAAACCACCTATAGTATCCATAGACATTATTTCGAATGGTTTTGTTGCTGGTCCCAGTTGTGACATTAAACCCAATTTTCCTTGACATCTTGATTTATTTTTTATACATATTTCACATGTTTTACAAATATTTATGATATTTTTGTTAGGTTTTAGCTGTATATATTGGGCTTATTTTTTTGTAATTGTCTGATTCCAATATGGCATAAATCTTCATGTACATTTTTATAAATTTTTACTAAATTCTTCTGAGAGGATAATCTTTTCTAGTCTCTTCATTTTATAATATATTTTATTTTTATATAGTAGATTTTGTTTTTTTTCTTTTATTGTTTCATTTTTTTCTTGGTCTTCAACTATATCTTTTATTTGTATTAAATTAACTATTTTCAATAATTCCTCTTTGTTATCTTCTGATTCTAATACAGGGTTTCGACTCAAACAGTCTGCTTCTACATTCTCTTTTCCAGGTATATATTTTACTGTAAAGTCATATTGAGATAGGTAATATGTGAGATCACCCAATTCTTCGTCTGTCCTGGATTTAATATTCATGTTCTCTAGAGGTTTGTGGTCTGAATAAATAGTGAAATGCTTTCCAATTAGCCAGTGTTGCCAATATTTAACTGCTTCTTTTATAGCTAAACATTCCAAGTAGTATATAGCCTTTTACGTTTTTGAGCTTCATTCAGTTTTTGAATATTCCATATACCCTCTAGAGATCCATCTGTAAATATTTTTATTGGTAAATCTTTGTCGAAAATTTCCAACACAGGTTGAGAACATAAACATCTTTTATTTGATTAAATGATTCTTCACACTTCTCTGACCACACAAACTTTTCATTTTTCTTAATAAATTATGTAATGGGTCTAAAATAATTGCGCTTCTTGGTATGTATTCGTAGAAGTTTATTTTTCCCAAAAATTGTCGAATATTTTTTGCGTCTTAGAGTTGGAAACTGTCTTATTGAGATTAAATTGTCTTTTAGAGGTCTTACTGAATTGTTTTCGATTACATGGCCGAGGTACTTTACTGAACTCGAAGCAAAAGTACATTTTGTAAACTTCAATCTAAAGCCTTTTTATTATTGCCTCCAATACATTTCTTATATGTCTTATATGTTCTTCAAAGGTGGTCGAATATATCAAAATATCATCAATATAGTTTATGGCGTATCCTGTAAGGTTGTGCTTTCTTAGAATATTGCTTAGAATTCTCTGGAAAATTGCTGGTGATGTTTTCAAGCCGAAAGGGAGACAGGTCCACTGAAAATGGCCATCTTGCGTGACAAATCCTGTCTTTTTATCTTCCACCCGAAGTGGTATTGCCCAAAATGCCGAGTTTATGTCCAGTGTAGTAAAATACATACAATTTCTAGTTTTAGTAATTAAATCATCTATTAGCGGGAAGGGTTGAGCTTGTGGAACAACAATTTTGTTTAGTTCTCTGAAATCTACACACAGACGGGATTTTCTATTTTCACCTTTTTTAAATGCCAATGTCACTGGAGCAGCGAACGGACTGTATGATTCCTCTATTAAATTATTTCTTAGCAACATGGCTATTTGCTCTTCAATTTCTAATCTATCTTCTATTGTACATCTGTATGGTCTTTTACTACAGTATCTATTTACTTGTAAATCTATGTGAGCCTCATAATCTCTGACCGATCCTATATCGTACTTGTCTTTAGCAAAATTGTTTTATATTCATTTATAATTTTCTCTATCTCAGTTTTCTTTTCATTATCTAAATGGTCTGTCAAACTTACAAATTCTTCTGTTTCCAAATATTCATTGAAATTTATTGCAAATGTTTTATATTCTTTTCTTCATTTATACTATCTTTAGACATTCTGTCCATTTTATTTGTTATTTTCTTTTGTTCTATCTGCAAGTCCTCATTTTGAGTTAATTTGAATTTCTTTATCATATCCAATCCGATTATAAAATCATCAAAATCTTCATTTTCTACTATATGTACATCCACTTCTTCTTCTAAATCAAATATTTTTACTTTTATTGTTATCAAACCATCTGTCTTCTTCACACCATTAACCGTTTTCATATATGCTATATTCACATTATCCTTTTTTTTTTACTTTAATCAATCTTGAATTTATTAAAGAGATCTGTGAGCCTGAATCGTAAATGCCACTCACTTCTAGTTTATTTTCTAATAAGAGCTTGATTTTGATTAATGGCGTGCTTACTCGTTTTTTTCTCGGTGTTTATATCTACTTCAATTATGGAGTTGTTATTTACGTTTCTGATTTTGGAAATTTTTCAGATTCATTTTATTTTTCCTGAACCAACATGACTCCTCCGGATGGTATCTAATTCCTTTGTCTAGAGATTCACAAGTCTTACAGGACTTCTTCTCATTAGTTTTATTTTTATAAAAGATGTACTACTCTTCATCATAGTTGGTTTTTCTTATACATCAAACCTTCATATTTTCTTATTTCGTTGAACAAATCAGTGGTGTCGTTGAGTTCATCCCTGTTTAACTTTTGTAAGATGAACCCAGGTAAGCCTGTTGCGATAAGATCTATCATTGTTTTGGAGTCCATCGATTTGTTTACATCTAGTAGAAGCCGTTCTTTTTATAGCATAATCAATTAATAGTCCTTCTTTATATCTGAATGTGAAAGCATAAGTGACTACATCCCATCCTCGGTTTTAAAGGTTTCTACAAATTTGTTTTTCCATTCAATCCATTCCGAATTTATTGATAGTTTTATGGCCATCGAGTTATACCAATCCAAACAAGATTTTTCTAAAAATAGTCGCAATATATCTATTTTTGTTTCATCTTTTATTATATTAAAGCGGTCACACTCTTTTCAAAATTTCTATCCATTGCGTTGCATTAGAGTTCCTGCTTGTGAATTTTTCAATAATAAATTCTCTGAAATATGTTTTAGGTTATGTTGATTTTCTTTGTTGTAGTTTCTATTAATTTTTCCAAGATATGTTGCAAATTATCATCTTTGCCCCTTGGTGGTTTGTGCTCATTTCTTCTAAATACTGATCTAAAATTGCATATTACCTTCCTCATCCATGTATGTTTGCTTAAGATCTTCATTTAATTTTATCCATATTTTTCTACTTTGATGCCTTTTCTTTATACTATTTTTTATTTTGGGAAAGAGCTCAATTTTACAATATGTGTATGATGAATTACCGGCTTCAGTTCATCCGGTAAAACATAATATTTTCCTTCTTCTGTAGATATTGACGTTATACTTAATACATTAGTTTTGCCATCATTTGAGGCTATCATCGTAAATTCGAATTGCAGCCGGTCCATATTGTTTTAGTTAACGAAAATGTCGTTTTATAAGATAATATTATTGAGGATTTTCAAAATAAACCACAAATTGTTTCTCTGAAAATACAAAGTTTTGTTTATTAAAACACACATTTATAACAATCATATTTTAACTATACCAATTACATTTTTATCCTACCTGAAAATACAAAGAAACGACATTTAAAGTTCACTAATATCACCTCTTCAATTATACCTCTTTATTTATCTCTTATAAGTTTTTCAAACAGTAAAATGCACAAACACAATCTAATCATCCGCCATTACAATACCGCGTCCTCGCCGCCGCTGCGCCCCCTACCGATGTTCTATGACAGTCTAGAAACGCGCGAAGCGCGGCAAATTTGAATTAATGAAATGTCATTTCATTATGTATATATATAGAAAGTTTTCAAAACTCAGAGGTATTTATAGAAATACACTTCGTGCCCGTTCACGTAATTCTCCTGTGCGCGAGAAGATAAAGGGCGGCCCTCGCGCACCGCTAAGGATCGCTCGCCGATGACTCGGGGGCGACTTTTTTTTTTATTTACTTTTCCACCACAGTCTCGTATCGGCCTCCCTCTAAATATTTCATACAATAATTTCACATTCTGAAAAATATTTTTTTTTATTTATATGCAAGCCATATAAACTTTATTTAAGGCATGTTTCAAAAAACATAAAAAGGAAGTTCTGTAAATGTGTATAGTGTTCGTATAATAGATGAGGAAAGCACAAATCTATCACATTATATTCCATGCACTCTTTACTCTTACTTCAATAAAAGTCTACTTTTTAGCTTTTGCTGCAGTAGAGTCAGTATTTACCAAACTATTGTAACTTGTAAAGCAAATGGATTTCTGCAACTTCATAGAACATTTACTCTATGGTATTTGTAATACAACATTGTGGTATTCATAACATTTGTGGTATTTAAACCAACATTTCTTTAGTGAAATCAGCACTACCTACTTTTAATAGTTAATAAAAATATTTCCTAAAATCATAGTCCTTTGCCAGAGCTATTTAGGAATTTACTTGACTTACGTCATTACAAAGACTGAAATTTCTTTTTGTTTGCAAGGTATAGGCAGAATTGTCGGTGTACAAGTAAATAAAATATGTAGATATTTACTATCACATGTTCTTCGCCATATTAAGTAACAACTTCCCATTTAATTAAATCCCGTCTGACCTCTCACTATTTTAGTGTACTCATTTACATGAGAAATTACTTTTCTTGTATGTTTTCTTACACATCTTTCTATTTTTCGTAATAAATGACATTTTTGAAATAAGGACCATAACTTTAATAATAAATTAGTATATTTTTTCGAAATACAAAATAATCAATTTGTTTTTAATTTTATGACTTTTTTGGGTCTAGTCTAAATGTATGTATGATAAAGACAAGTGTTTAGGAATAAAGACATTCAGATATTAATATAAAGTAAGCACTCTACAGGACATTCAGGCTTTGCACGTATTATTCCCTAGTCAAAGGTAAACTCTTACTAACTAGTTCATTTTATCCAAGTATTTGAGTCTATAAGTAGCACACAAACTAATAAATATAGTAAGAAATAATAGTGATTATATACAACACATAATATGATAACGTAATGATTGCATAAAAGTGGCAAATATTATATCAGATGGTGTAGGTACAGCCAAACATTTATGTTGAATTCCACAATCAAGTTTTTCAAAAAAGAAAAATAAAACAATAACTTTTCGATGTGACAATAAAAATGCACAAGACACATAGCGAACGTTTCAAAATTATTACCCTAATACATTTCAAATTAACTACCTTATTAAGGTTGTATCATCTGACGGACATCAGAGATGTAATACTACAGAATACCTCTTTGGACCATAGAAACGTCCTTGTCTATAGTACAAACATGGAATTATTGCTATTGGAATGCGGGGTATTTTCAGGGATGCTCATGCTTCCACTTAGGAATAAAAGGAGTCGGAGGTCTTTCTGTATTGTCCCTACTGTAATACAGAACTAAATCCGATGCATGTCCCCACGGTTTCGTTTGGTGTTCCAACACGCAGATCACAGCATTTGTGGTTGAGCTGGCGAACTTATTTCCACTATTTTTTCGTTATTCTCTTCAAGGTATTGTTCAAATGATGAGTCACAAGCAAAAGGCGTTCACCTACTGCATATGGCGTGCAAGATCTTTGCTTTTTATCCTTAAATACTTTACGGCTATCCTGTTTCTTCATCATCATTTCGCTAATTTCATTGAAATTGCGTTAAAATTTTGTTAAATATTGGGTTATCTGAGGAACATAATTTTCATCAGTTTTAACTGTGCGAATACCGTTAAGTACTTTTCCCGGTCTTTTTAAATCTCTACCAAACATCACGTACACTGGAATCCTTTCGGTAACTTCAGTCAAAGCACTATTCGTAACGAAACATACGGTCTAAAGCATTCGGGTCTAATCCCTATGATTTCCTTCCATAAATATAGCTAAATGAGTTTTGATAACTCATTTTTTTTTTTGTTTTACTAGATTACCTTCAAGACAGTAATGCGGATCAGATTTTGTTTAATTCTAAAGGAAAACGTTATCTTTTACATTACCTCAGCAATTAACTGGTACCCCATTGTCTGATATGATTCGATACGGAAGTCCATAACTCAAAAATACTTCCTTGATAAGGGTTTTATACATGCTTCCAAGGTGCCGTTTTTGAGAGCAATTAACTCGACTCGTTTATTGGACATTTCCTCTTCTATTGGAACCCAACATTATTCATCAGTACCTGGTGGTAATGAGCCAAACAAATCGATAGCCAAAACTCCATATCTTGGAGCAGGTATCGTGGCTTGTAGAAGTCCTGCTGACTTTCGATTACTGGGATTGTACTTCTAGCATTTTGAATAGGTACGCATGTACTCTGTGTCATACTTCCTGATGCCAGGAAAATAGACATTCCGACTAATCCTGATGTACGTTCTTTCCGCACCGTGGTGACCCGCTGTTTTGCGTCATGTAATTAACGAAGAAACCCATTTCTCGTTTATTTCGGGACCACTAATTTAGAGTCGTCAAAGTCTAAATGGAAACCGGAGCGATAAAATACGCCCTGCGTCAAATAGTAACCATACCCTATCCAACGATTATGAGAGAACTGGTCATCTAAATCGAGGTCGTCAACAATATTTTTCATGTTTGGTCCTCAAGTTGAGATCGATTAGTGTCCTAAAACTATAGTAACGGAACAAATATTAGATCCATAAGTACATTTGAAGTCATATGCCGGGCGACTCAAGATATTGGCAACTACGTTAGCCCGTCTTAGGGTATATTCAATATTGAAATCATGTCTTTGTAGTTTCATTATCCATTTAGCAAGCCTACCGTTAGAAGTTTTTAACGTGTGTAACTACTTAAAAGGTTGGTGATCAGTTTCAATTTTCACTTTAGCATCTTTGACATATCCTCGAAATTTTCCAAGTGCCCAAATAATATGTCAAGGGTGTCACATTTATTATTAGTATGATTACATCAGCACGTGTCAGCTATCTACTTCTATATTCGATTGGTCATTCATCGTGCCTTTTGCTTGTAAAAGCACAGCTCCTAAAGCATCATTACTTACCTGTGTGAGGACTACAAAGGATTCAGAGTAGTCGACCTTACGCAATATTGACGCATTTAACATTTTATGTTTATATTCTTTAAAAGCTGTAGTTTTTTAATCTTTCCGAACCCAGGATTGTCCCTTTCGTGTCAACATCACTTATAATTGTACCGTCTTAGAAAACTTTCAACTCAACGTTTTCGTCGAGTTTATACAGAATTTTAGCTAACAACGCGCGACACATACATACAAAAATGTTGGCACCATCATCATCTTAAACGTTACTATACATTTCACGATATACACGGAATGTAGGTTTCTTAGCATCGTACGTATGACGTAAGACATTAATAGAATCGTTTCAAATACACACCCCGTCTTTCACCACCAAGTTGGTGCGAAGATCGTAAACAACTTTGTTAAGCCACAGAACGCGTTTGCATCACTCACATTCGCTACCTTTTTATACGTCGTAATCGCATCGATAAAAGAGCTTCCACGGTGTCGCCTACGTGTCCGGGGACCCGTCACATCGCGCCGCACACTTGACACGGCTTCCCTGTTCTGGAACAGGCGAAGCTGTTACGTGTAACATGTGTCACAGACTACTTGAACCTATTCAAGCAGCCTTCACCATGTGTTAAGGTCTGCACCATGTCTCGGGGATAGTTCAGTGCGATCGTCGTCCGACGAGATAGTGGCTGCCCTTTTTTTAGATATGTTTATGAGATATATTTATTTATAAAACCCGTGTCCGGGTCCGCGTGGGCTTCCAAATTTGTATGAAGAAATCCAAACATTTATTGAATTCCAAAAGCAGGTTTCTCAAATCAAAGAAAATAGAACAATTATTTTTCAAAAAACAATACATTGCTTACATTTTTTGTCTGAATACGAGTACTGTTTCTGCATAATATTTTCGTGATAATTTTTAAAGAAACGAATATAAAAATTGATTTAGTTATTTATAAAATTAGATTAATACTAACTTCGGAGCTTTTACTTTTTATACATAATTAAATAACAGTACAATATTATTTTTTACATAATGTTTTTGGTTCTAATTTATAGTTAAAAAGAGATGACACATCACCAAAATCGAGTCGGATTTCTCGACGTCAGTGTTTTATTTAGCTAAGGTCATTTCAAACACATGAATTTAAATACTGCAGTTTTATTATATTCCGTTGTTGTCCGTTTTTGTGTTCCAGACGAATTCTGCGAAGAGTACCCGCACAACCTCATCCCAACGCCGGGCTACTGGATCGAATGCTCCCGCCAGAAGATCACCACCGACACCATCTGGGACGAGTCGGAGTCCGAGCACGACAGCGCGCCCGACCGCGACACCGACGTCGGTGAGTCGCACGAAACCCTTATTCATCTCCTAAAAAAAAAACTCTGAACAACCTCTTCGTCACAAATGTTATATAAAATGTTTGTGATTATAAATATTATATTAATATAAAAGTTTTTGTAGGAAATTTATTACGGTTTTCGTTATTATAATATACAGCTAAAAACTTAGGTTCTTCAAAAGAATCGCTTAAAATCATTAAGAAAATTAGGTATTACTTATATAAAAATAAAATGTGTTCTTGTAGATTAATATGGGATCAAATAGAAACAAATTCATACACACCCAGCGCCGACTGTGTGCATATTGTAATACAAATAGTGCATTAAAAAAGTGCGCATGAGAATCGTCCACATGACGGCAGTGAAACTTCTTAAACTTCTCCTTAAACATCATCATTGGTAAAACTTTAAGAGTTTTAATACGCTTACGTAATTCTTCACGGATACGCTAAACAACAATAACACACAATCGTCAAAAACGAAAACAATGATAAATAATAATTATACAAAGTGCTGTACCTCAGCTGTGTATAATGTCTGATGCGTATGTTAAGAACGCGCGCATGCATGACACTATCTTATTGCATCGATTCGTATCGTTTATACGATAACGAAGCGACAGAATACATACCAAAAAGCCAAAATAAAAACAAGCTACTCCCGTGGCGTCGGATTGTATATATTTAATCTTTATTATGTATATGTTAACCCTTACCGGCGGCATCGGTTAGGAAGACACAAAAAAATTTCTTGCATTTCTTATACATGGTGATATCTCTTTCAATCGGGATTATCACTAACTTTTTCATCAATTACATCAACTGTGTCGGCAGCTTCGCCCAGGTATACATAAATGATTTTTTTTTATTTTTCTGTCTAGTGGTTTCTCTGTATGTTATATATAAATAAGCTATTGATTAATTATTCAAATAATAATTACTACTAAAAACTGGCTATGTCAGCGGCTCTGCCTGGTTTGACTTATAAATTCCTTACTTTTTATATCGAACTATCACGATCCTAATCGTGACTTACATTATTTAATTCTAATACGACTAATTGATTTTTAAATTGTGTGAGGTGGTAATTCGCGGAAATCCATAGTAAACGCTTGCCTGCAACATGCATTAACATGCAACATGCAACCCACCGCTGACCCTCGAATCTGCCTCTCCACTACGAATCTCTATCCAAAGAATAGAATATTGATTTGAGAGTATTGACAGTTTGACAGTGACCTCATTCGTCTCAATTTTTTAATTAACTTATTTCGTTAAGAAATTATTAATAAATTAACACTAGCTTAGATGTTCGATATCTGTCAATTCTCTCGAATCAATATTCAATTCTTTGAATAGAAATTCGTAGTGGAGGGGCAGATTCGAAGGTCAGCGGTGGATTGCATGCTGCATGTTAATGCATGTTGCAGGCAAGCGACTAATTGATTTTTAATTCCGTAGTAAAATCTAACACTAAACAAAAAAAAATAATTCAATCGCGCTTAAAAGTTACACGTACTCTCAATTTTATTTCTAATGTTCTGGTCCAATCATCCAAACGCCAACATTATTACCGAGTGGTAGTTCTTTTATCTTACTTCTTAGTAGTTCTTTTACAAACGTACCACATCGACTTCAAGTAATGCCAGTCCGTCGCTTGGGAAAGGACACGCGTCCTAACTTATTCAAGTATCTTTCAGGATGTGTTCAAATCCCGCTAGCATTAACTTATATAACAAACTGTCCTTATTTCGTACAAGTAACTTTTAGGTTTTTTTTTCATGTAATCCCACTTGAACTAAAAATATACGCTGTGGAGATTAAATCGTGTGGTACACACGTTTCAATATGCACTATAGTTTTATTGACATTCCAATGCTTACTTCACAATAAACGTGCCATATTGTTATACATCCGTAAAAGATCAGACAGGAATGTATTTGACAGCATGATTATTTAATTTATTTATTTATTTTTGTTTACATAATTCGTAAAAGTATGAACATAGAATGAGACCCGGTTAGTTACTCGTCAAATACCTCATACATAAAAACTATAAGCTACTACATTTCATACTGTACTATTCTAAACAGAGAAAATGCAGTCTATAATTAAGCACGATAAAACTTTATTCATGAACAGAAATGAGAAATTTCTTTGTGCGGAAAATTTCTAGAGTTATAGCTGCATCTCAGTGAAGAAATCCGATCACAATTGAAAGAAATTTAGATATCTATGAAGATGAGTCGAAACACGTCGCTATCTATTGCCGTATTCCTGGAATTAAGTGTATTATTGTGTCATTTAAGCTTTCAATGAAATTTGTAATTTAAGTTGTGAACAAATTTAGTAAACTAAATAAAGTTATCAAACAAAACAGACAAAACTGTCTTTGTTATTCGTCGTAGAAATGTAATAGAAACGTTTGAATAGTTTACCTGAGTATACAATTTTCAAGAGAAAGAAATAACATAAGGAACCCTTATAAATACAATTCAAATCAACAATAACTTAAAAGTAAAGGAGGCGAGCAACAAAAATAAACATTTTATTATTAAATAAATTGTAGCAAAGGTATGACTTAAAATTAACTGTCCAATCGTATTTAACAAGGAATATATTGCATTCGTCGTAACATACCTGTGTGGGAGACTTAAATAACAAATTGATACTAAAATACTTGGTTGAAAGGCGCAGAAACAAAGTATACTTTTAAATATCAATATATTTTTAAAAGCATTTTGCTTTGTACATCACACATCCAATGGTACAATTCATGTCTATTTGTGAGTGAGGCTACACCGGTTCTCCTATCTCAAGAATAACAACACCATTTCTAGTCTGTCTGTATGTTCAAAGGTTTTGGACGCACATTAGATCGCTTCATAAGTTTTAGCCTAAAAGAGTCAAAAGCATGACTAAATGCGATATCTTAATGTCAGATGAGTAAAAGATGAAAAAGAGTCGTTTATCCGAGTAGTTTGTTCGCGAACGTCGGTTATCGTGGTAGAGCCAAATAGGAATAGTAGGTATGGTAAATAAAATAAATGGAGCCGCGCGTACATTATACGAATCTTTTATGAATGATAAAAATACTTCGTGGGCACGCATTTGACTACACATAATGGCGTTCTTGTTGCTACACATGCATATGATAACCATAGTTTGAAATAGCAAAAAAAATCTGTTTGGCTGTATACTTGATACAATCAAGTTTTACGTGGATACGTCTAATTTTAAAAAAGGATACATCTATATATGGGAGGATGATCGGGCAATCGGAAGGACAAGACGAATTAATGTTCATACGAGGTTTATTTCTAATTGAGTTTAATAAGCGCATGTCGAAAAGTATGAAATATCACGGAGTAGGTAGACGTTCCAAGTACGAGCTCAGAATTACAAGTATGGTCAAGACCGAACCCGGTATTTCCTTGTCCAAAGCTCATGCTGTCGACTATGTAGTTACCGTCGCCCAAGCCGTTTAAGATTTGGCGTTTGCAAAAAAAAAAAAAACTGCAAACGTTTATAAGAAATATAAACGTCATAGACACCTACAATTAACAATTCATTTTATATATTGGACGTGATGTTCGTATTTGTACGCATCGTAGCTGATTTTAATTCAAAATAGACTTTGTAAATGCTCAAAAATGTCTAAATTTTAGTTAAAGCCCTGATGTAGAAACGAAACGCTGCAGCTTGTAACTTAATGCAACGTAATAGTAGCTCCAAACTAAATACAGAAGGAAAGAAATAACAATGTTTCTCCTTTTATTTCGCTATCGCAAACTTATACCATATATATTTGTGTGTGTGTGTGATTATGTGTGTGTGTATGTGTGTATTTTATCAAAGTATATAAATAAATTAGGTAATAAATTGACTTGTATAGTTGTGATTAAAATATATGCAAAACAACTTATACAAGAAAAAAGTAGTGGCTACGAAAATATTGAACAATATCGAATATTGTCACATAAAAAAAAATTGCAATTTATTGAACGAACTCGTTAACTTTGTTCACTTGTGCCCCACCTTGTTCACTTATTCACTAACAGATGGTGATAGTGCATATTAGCCCCTGACGACGAAATGGCCCCTATCAAAAACGAAAGCATAGAGATATCCACGTCAAAAAGGATCTAAGATTAAGAACGTGTAGCCATGCAGAAAAAACAAATGAAAAGTGTAATTAATGGCTAAAGAAACGTACAAAGCAAATAGACACGATTGAAGCATCGATAGGGGCAGCGCTCTAGAAAATCTTAAGCGTACTGTTATAAAATGACCCTATTGGTAAATCGAGGTATGAGACAGGTTAAAAAGTAAACACACTGAAAAAGAGAAGGCATACATTGAAAAATCCTTAGATACAATAATTAACTATAGAACCGCTTATATATTTTAAGTTGAGCGTACTTGACTTATGAGCGCACTAATCGCACAAATTAAACTGATTTATCAGGACTCCAATTGCAATATATGTATATGTATATATATTCCACGATTAGCATTCTCGAAACTTTTTCTAGTGTAAAAAAGCCAATAAATTATATATAACCTACAAGACGTAAACATGTCACGTCCGACATAAACAAACAAAATTTATTGTACATTGAAATATTCTAACAAAAGAAAATGTGCTTTAAGTGGGGGGAGAGTTATTTATATCTTAAAAACAAAAAATACAATGTATTATTCTCGAATATTTTAAAGAGAATCATTCTTTATTTTCAATTATTTAGTTTGTAAGCATAGTTCACAACAATATCAAATCCGTGTCACATTAATGGTCAAATTTTAAATACTTGCATGAAATAGAAAAGTTGATATATAATATAACAATTTATAATCGTCAGTAAAACAAAAAAGAATACAAGAATCATACCGAATGCAGATCTGTAGTGTCGGTTTACCCCTCTGGGAAATAGGCGTAATGTTATTTAAATAATTCATTGTGTTATACAACAGACGAAATTCGTTCATCTTCATGAACCTCTCATACTAATAGTACTTTCAGCTTTTAAAACAAAAAAGAGTCCTTTGCATTATATTTATAAACGTTCCGACCCTTCGAACAAATCCGCTTACGTTTTCCACAGACCACGACTAAAGTTGAAAAGCCAAATATGGTCATTTTTTTTTATAAAACAATTCTACTACGTAGGAGTATTTTGATTATTATTTATTTGTTTACGATATCCATAATTAACATTAGAAAGAAAGCATTACTAGGTAACCTGTGCGAATACTGCCCATTGATATTGGTCAGTTATCTAATATAATAAAGTAGAAATAAGTGAAAGTAAATATTTAATATTATTAAACATTATATTCTAAAAAAATAGTAACAAAATTAGTCTTGTATTAATGTTATACAAAGTATTATACATGCATTATTAATTTTTTTATATCTTTTTGTGTTTAGATATTTCATACCGACAAAAAATACCTTCGAGAAATGACATATAAAGATGTCAACAGAAGGCTCTAAATAAGCTTTTTAAAATGTTAATTTTAAAATATAAATATTAAAATTGCAATTGTTTGACGAATATAAATTATAAATAGAGAAAAAAATAATCTTCAAAATGCCGTATCAAACATTAAGTTTGATAATGTATCAAGAGATATTTTATGCTGACAAAAAACACCTTAGAGAAATAATAAGTAATGATAAAAAAATATAATTAAGGATTTTATAAAAATATGTTGTGCCGAATAAATATTGGCTTTGAAATGCTATGAAACCACCTCAACTCAACATAGTACAGAATGTAGTTGATCAATCTCTAAGACTGTAATCTCAAAAAAAAATTGCAACTAAAAGTGGACTTCAATTTATGGCGTTATACTAGACAAAAAAATATTTTTGTTGTTTACTTAGACCCAACATAGATAACAGCACTGTTAAAAAAATAATATAAAAATAGTTAGTGGTATTTTTAATGGCAATTGTTGTTTGTGACTTTAATAATTTTATTTAAATTTCAAGAGCTGAAGATATGTATCTGACGTATTACAAGTATTTTTGTAAGTATGTAGTTAAAACACTATTAAGATTGCTGATACATTTTTTCAGATTTTGTTCAAAATATTCTTTCCAAAAGTGTTGTATTATTCTATAACCGATCAAAATATTTGTTGTTTTAATTTTCATACATACCTTAAATTCTAAAATTTCAGTGTTATCAATATTTTGATAAGCATCAAAACCTATGTCTTGTGATATTTTTTACGAAAATAACTATCATTCCATGAGTTCTAATGCAAGTAGATAATATTTAGGCAAGTACTTATTAACTCTCCAACTATCAACATACGGACTATGTCTAGATCCAGATAGAAATTGCTTCGATCAAACCATAGAGTCATGTCGTTTCGCCAAAAGTACATTCGCCGGAAAGGATATTTCGTGGGACGAAATCTATCATTGTTCATTATCCACTATTCAATGTATTGGTTCAAAACTTACACCTATTGCTATAGGCATGTTTATACCAAAAATGTTTAATTCATTGCTATTGCAAAATAGCCGAGGTATTATCCGTCCGGATGGTGTCAGTCGAGGGATAAGGATACTTGTCGTTTCCGAACGAATTTATAGGCTTCGCCGCTTACCGAATAAACGTTGAACTTGGCTCACTGCTAAAATGCGTTACAAGACGAGAGCTTTACATCGTGGCAATCTTTTATCAGTAATATCATCCACGTGGTCCTGTCAATAAATGTCAGCTTTGAAATGGAAAGAGAATTGCCTAGGATTAGCTCTATATTATTTAATGTTTTAATGAACAAATGTAAATGGATGCAGTTGTGTAATATTTAAAGTTATTAAATAAATTTTAAATGAACATCCATATCCAGGTAAATAAAAAAAAACTAGCCAAGTGTGTCACGCACAATGTATGGTTCCGTGTATATATGGACTTAGAAGGGGGCCTTTTATTATACTATTAATTAATTGAGTTCACGGTTTAACGGCCAATAACGTCTATAAAGGGTCCAGATAGGACAGGGCATAGCCACATAGAACATATATTTCCATAATTTTACTTGATTTTTAAACTTAATTATACTACCTATTTTACACGACCAACAACATCAGCTAAATAAATTTCAATAGAATTTGTACGATATTTTGTTTTTACTTCTCCAAATATATTCTATAAATTGATCGACTATTACCAGTTAACTTGTAAAGCCTACTTAAGTTGCGATAGTTTTCCTTTTATATATCGTGAATTTTTTCATTTATCCAAGAATAGCCATTTATTTACCTAACAGGAGGGGGGACGGGGAAAACGGCTTTAACAAAAATTAGAACTTTAAATATGAATATTTCGTAAGCGGATCCCTAAATCGTGAAATGTTTTCCATGAATCCGCAATGTTTTTAATCGGCTATCTAACGACGCCCCACGCCACGGGATAGACGAGATAAAAAAAATTAATCACCACGATTCGTGTAGGGTAAGCATAACAGTTTTATTTTCAATTTTATTCTATCACTTTGTCGACGTGGTTAATATGTATACGCATACCAAATTACGGCTTTCTAATACTACAGCAAAGCTCTCTGTGCAAAGCCGCGGGCAGGCAGACAGACGAACGGAAGGATATGCCAAACTATTGGGGTAGTTTGTTAACTACGGAATCATAAAAAGATTTAATTTCTTATAAAAATCTAATCCTAGTGTTTGTAACTGGTTTTCAACATGAATCGTCGAAAATGTTTTTTAACCGACTTCAAAAAAAGAAGGTCCTTTATTCGATGCGCGTTTTGACACATTTTTCCCATTTTCTCGGAAATCGGCTATACCGCCTATTCTTCCTAACAGATTTGGATAGTTCAGATTGTTTTTTATTAAAATTAATGTGGTCCCATATATTTTTCTGTAACATAAAACATAATATTATTCAAATATAAAAAAAGCATGTTAAGATTGTTATCGGCATATACTTTTCACAGATTATTTAGTAATTCTTATAAAAAAATAACAGCTAAAATAGATTATTTATGCTTTGTTATATTCATAAAGATTTGGGATCAATTACTTTTTTATTTTCGAAATCATTTCACTCATTTCTCAAAAGCATAGTAATGCTTGCATTATCACTTATTAACAACGTTTATCGGATTTTCCCCAACTAACCAGAAAGGGGAAAACCTTTCCAGTCCGTTGGGAAATATCCGAAAACTTGAAAGTCATGGGAACCGATTGACCTAATTGACAGCCTCGCAAATCTTGATGTCTGAGGGTGGTTATTCCATGATCTTCAATTAAAAATGTGAAGATCGTGGAATAATCATCAATGCCAAATTAAGGATTAGAACTAGTTTTTCATTTTTTTTACTTACAACCGCTTTAAACTTAATTCATTATAAAGCAACAACTGACAAATTATAAAGTTCAATAAACCAATCATTAAAAAATGTTAGATAAAATAAATCATGCAAAAAGGAAATAAAACCGTTTTCAAAAACATTTAAGTTACAATAATTATTTGTTTTTGTAGTCGGAATCAGCTAAAGGCAGGCGAATAAAAAAAATATCTTAATAAAAGCGTTGAATACTAAAATTGATAAACGATAGCCAAACTCAACCACAAAATCTACAAGCATTAATTATTATTAAACCAAAATTATATCGAACAATGAAAGCTGATACGCTATTACGTTCAAAATGTTTGCATCATGTCATTATTTCTTGAACTAAGTTATTTATTTTACAATTCAACTATATTTACAACTATACTTACAACTATATCAATATTTACTCTATTAAACACACATAATAAAAGTAATTCACTTTTCCGTATCGAGTCGGCCTTAAGTTGCAATCCTATAAAAGTTAACAACCAACTACAGCTCGCAAATATCAATTTTAAATAGCCGAAAGCTAGTTCGATGATGAACAGACGATTGCCAATTTACGTTTCAGTCCGCGCTTCCCTCTAATTCACGGCAGGAAATTAAGTCCCCCCTCCGACGGCGGCGCTGCGAACGTCAACGGCGACGCAATAATAAATAACAGCTTCAAAGCATCCAGCCGACAGCGCCCCCTATGAGGCGGCGGCGCTTATCAGACTAATTACGATTGACAGATGGAAATTTACGATGCGAATTACGGTAAGGGGAGTTAGGACTTCTCTTCGTCCGCCCGACGGCTTTCTTCCTTATCTCTCGTCGTCATCGTGTGCCCTATAGCATGTTCTTTTTCGTGTCATCTTTTCTCCGTAAACGAATCGAAAGTGTTTACGATTGCCTGCATCCGCCCGCTCGAGATTTGGCCGTTCGTCCGTTTGTCCGAATACGTTTGACGTTTGCTTGTTTATTGCACTCTCGCTGTCTCCACGAGTTACAATCTGTAAGTTTTTGTAAGTAAATCTCTCATTAAACAAACTATCCATCTTGCAGTATCAAAAATATTATATATCTGTTTTAATGAACAGCTGTATATAGCATGGTGTTACTTTATAATGAACACAAATGATAGTAGCCTTAAGAGTCGTAGTAGCGTCACTTTACGTTTTTAAGGTCAAGAATCTTTTTCGATCTGTACTACTTATAACTCAAACTTTCAACCTACTACTCAAATAAAGCTCAAATTTCAATATGAAAGCAATAAATTGAATAATCCCTTCAGCGTCATTGGCAAACTTTATACAAAATTTTAATTGAATAGTACGTGCTTAAGCCTGAAATGAAAGTCTACGTGTAGATGTGATATTTCGAAAAGTAATATGATTCAAGTTCCAGGTTTTTTTCCTATGACACATAATAGAAAAGTTGTTAGCAAAAAGATAAAATATTTTATGTGTTTTCGTAAATTTGGGAAAGCTTACGAGTCGATTATGATGATTGAGAGTTGAGAGGAAAGATCAATCCGTTAATGATGTGAACAGCGGAATGATAAGGACACTACGACTCTCTACAGAGATTTCAGTTTCTCAGTTCCAAAGTCAAAATAAATGGAGCGCAGACTAACTGGTCTAACATTGACAGAAGTACCAGACAGACATATTTAACACCATTGTGATTCAACTTATTCATTAATCAGTTGTTTGTATGACATGAGAGAGTACGAATGTGGAGTAAGACTGGGTAAACTATCCATGGAATTCTTCCTGTACATTGAAGACGAAGTGATCCCTTCGCCGTGGACGGTGAGAGCGTTAGGAAATATAAAACATAATGAACGATTTTGCTAATAAAAAGACGTGTAAGTAATTGATAACAAGGTTAAAATGATAAAAAAAATCAAAATCTTTAATGAACGTAGTACATTGATAGAAGGTGAGAAAATTGAATAAATGAAATAGTTCATCTATTTATGTTATTTATTAACAGATAAAGATAAACATGGTAAAGATATCGAAAATAGTAAATGAGGAAATAAAATACAGAAGATATTGCTTGAAGTTATGATTAGTGAAAGCATTTTGTGACAAACGCGTTTAGCTGTCACTAATGAAGTCCTAACTTAATCCCTATCTTTATAAGCAGGGAAAGTTGGGTGAGGCAAAAGAAACATGAAGTTAAAATCAATTCAGTTGAGTGTGGAGTGGAAGCCCGCCATACGTGGAATTTCTCAGAAAGATATGATTGATGTGGCATGATGGAAATGATTGATTTTTAGGTGGTTTAGTTGTCTGGAAACGATGAATGAAAGTTAATGAACAAAAGAAATCTGCAGAGCAAACGGGTGTAAGTAACGGTAAAAGATGTCCTCAAAAAATTTATGCCGGCCAATATTAACAATTACGCTCACTGTCTCTCTCTTTCTTTCTTTCTCTGTTTCTCTATTTTAAACAATTATTTGATTTGCCCGGACGCAGAACGATTAATTTAATATATTTGCTTCTATTTCTTATCTCGAAATAATGAAAGTATAATTAGTGCTAATTCAAATATTTAATGACAAAAACAAAAATTATTGTATTGCTTAACAAAGGACTAGAGTAAATGATTGATTAATGTATAGATTCTCGTAAACATATATTTTTTTAATTTGTCGTTTCAGGACTTACGACTTGTATCGAATGTGAATTTGGGCAGTGATAGTGGTTTATTTTTTAAATATTATCTGGTTATATTTCGGAATTATTTAGAAACAGTTATTGTATTTGAAATAATAAAAGGTATTAAATAAAAGCAATAACAACAAAAATCACAACAAAGATCTTTTTTTGTTTTCATTCCTTTGTATTTTATCCCTTTTATTACTGATTTAATTTTCAATGCACCCTTATGTCATCTAGAGCACTAGATCTGTAACTTTTTTTATCGGAAAATGGCTTAAATAATCCTTTGTATAAGAAAATATAAGGATTTCTTTTTATTTTAGGGCCACGAAACCCTAAAAAATGTTGGTAAAAAAATACACTTAAAATTACAGATTTTATTGCCTTAAATCTATATTTTGTAAGCTTTGTGCATATGTCAAAAATATTTCGAGTTTTTCAAAGTAACGTAACTAGGTTATCAATGAAATCTGTGGTTTCAGGAACATAACACAAATAAAAAATAATTTTGTTACTGATAAATGCGAATTACACAATTCACGATCCGGAAACTATATTTTACATTTGAAGATAACTTTTTGCCGTTTCATAACATCGATTTCTACTCACGCTTATATTTTTACAATAATATAGGTGTTATTATTTAAACTTTTTTCAAGACAGCATTATAATTGCAGCATTACAATTGCAGAATCCCTTGCCATTTGAAAAAATACAAATACTTTATACACATCTCTATTGTTTCTTTCTCTCTTTAAATAAACATTTAAATCACAACAACTATGTTAATAATGATTTACAGCTGAAACCGATAGGAACGAAGTATAGTTAACAATTGATATCAAAAAATTAAAACATGTGTGCGGTTCACACGCGTTAGAAGTGAAACCTTCAGAGAATTAAACTGCGAGAGAATGAGACGAATCAGGCGGTATCAGGCGTGGGATGATTGTAGGGTATGTTTATTTGAATGTCGGTATCGACTTTTAAAGTTATTTTAGGTTTTATTATTTAGACTTGCCGTTTTTAATTTCGACAAATGAAAATACACAGGCGCATACAAGCACACAAATATCTCTTTAGCTCGCATTGTATCTCATCTCATATTTTGTCTCATTCCCTCGCCGGTATTATGTTTCATCATATATTCTATCTCATTCTCTCGCACGCTAGATCCTATAGATATATATATGGTTGTCTCTGTTTTCTGTCGTTTTTTCGTTTCATCGAATTTCAAATTAGCAACGATGCTAAAGAAGTTTTCACTTCAAAAATTGATATCTACAATTACGACTGGTAACATATAATCATTATAAATAGTGAATACTACATTCCGTTTTAAAAATATGTCTTCTAGAAAAATAGTAAGATACATTATTGTAAATCAATGTCCGCAATCCTACACAACAATCATATTTTGTAGCAAAAAAAACTATGACATCGTGTTCAAAATCTATTTGCGTACGTTTCCATAATTAGAGAAATCCATCAGAGAATTATCATCTCCGATTTCATAGACCTTCTTGTGTTGTAACCCTACGATGTAACTATCAGTCTCAACCTATAACTTATACAAAACAATACACCAAGTCGTCCCATACGTGATCCGCTTACATTCAAACGTTGACGTTCACACACAATTACGCGAGAACAGCATGAAAAGACCTCGGCGCCGACCGCTCATGGTTTCACTGAAACTCGCCTCCGAGTGTTAAGACTCACTCCCGCCCCGGCCCCACCGCCCCCCCCCCCCGCCGCCTTCCCGGCCACAACACCCTCTCGGAACACGTCACGTGATACGTAGTAACTAGTCACTTGTGAATAATGAGCGCTGTTCCGCTACGGTGAATGCGATGGAATTAGGGACCGCGCTTCGGTTACAAAATGGGTTTCCTTGTCAAAATCGGCGATCATAACTTTTCAAAGGCCCATCCGATTGTTGATCCGTTCTTTTTGATGTTGGCAACAAATATATCTTGTGTTCACTTTCCTGTTGAAATTGAACACGTGTCGAGTTCAAAGGTCACAAAATTTAAGGTTCATTTATGTTTGTTACGTTACGATACAGGTAGGGTGTGGACATAGTTAGTTAGACATTTGCATACCTTAGTAAATGTTGAGATCATTGATGTACGTATGTATATTTTTGGGTTAAATACATCTTCTTACTTTGAATCGATGCTTAACTTTGTATTTCTTACGGCGGGCTGTACCCAAAAGAATAATGTAATCCGTAAACTTAAGCCGTAAGATCTGATAGATGGTCAATGCGTTCTCTTACGAAAATTACATTTAATTTTACAATTGGCTATTTATTTGATGGTATAACTCGCCGATAAACATCTATCTATCTCTAAATGCAATCTCTAATGACTCAAAATATTGACCAAACCGCCAGATTGGTTTATTTTGGCTGTTTCCATAGCTTGATGTCTTATAGCATCCTGCTTTGGGAAGATACTGCGGATGTTCACAGAATATTTGTTGTGCAGAAGCGGGCCATTCGCACAATTTACGGGCTGGGAGCTCGTGTTTATCTTAGAAGAAAAAGTTTAAAGAAATTGGAATTTATCTATGGTGTCGCAGTTTATTTACCAAAATTTAATATACGCAAGAAAATATTTAGAACGTTTTAATAAAAATAGTGACAGATATAATTTCAATACTAGAAATAAAAATTAACTATGTTTACTTGTTAGTCGACTAACAAGTTAACGTCACGAATTCGTTTAGGGGGCTCGGTGTGCGCCTCGAATTCAATAAAATTCCTGAGGATGTACAAAATTTACCCTTTTACGAATCTAAAGTATTTATTAACTAAACACTTCGCACAAAAGGATAGTACAAATTCTATAAATATTTAGAAAATAGATATAATGAGCTCGACTTTCTGTAGGTTTGTTTTTCTTACAATAGTTTTATATATGATTTTATTGCTATGTAATTTCGTTTAAAAAGAGCTATTCTCAAGTTTCTTGCTCATTCTTCTTGAGTGATAACTGCCTTAACATGTGAACTAAAAGCGAAGCTGAAATTTAAGTTATAACTGATCAAATTCATTCATTCAGACTCATTCGATTCAGTCAATTCATTTTTATCAGAATTCCGTTCGTATGTTAAGATCTAAAAACAGAGAAATATTATGTAAATATTTTTATTTCTTGAAAATATACTGAAAAGTAAAAGCAAAGGCACTAATAAGTAACAATGAATATTCCAGTCTCATTTTGAGAGTGCAAGCTTGACTTTAAAATGTCTTTCCAACTGGAAAGTCTCATGAAAAACTCGTAAATCTTGCTAACAATGGTCGGTAATATTGGTCAGGTCATTTGATGTGCACTCGATTGGCGCATAACTACTAATACAAACTTTACCTAAGCTGTAACTGAAATACATAAATGAATTTCAAAATCAAACACAATACGACGATATTAAAAACAATTTTGATTCAAATCTTTAAGTCCGCTTTAATCTATATATTTTATTGGGTGAGGTGTCAATACGCGGAAATCCATAATTAGAAGCCTGCCTGCAACATGCGTTAACATGCAGCATGCAAACCACCGATGACCCAAGAATCTGTATTTCCATTACGAATCCCTCCCTATCCAAAGAATTGAATATTGACTCGAGAGGATTGACAGATATCGAACACCTAAGCAAGTATTAATTGGTTATTTATCTTTGTCCGCTAATAGTTATATTATTTTATGGATCCTCTTCTGATAAAA